>CATPCX010000022.1:0-264209 GCA_955876795.1 Eupithecia tripunctaria
TTAAACATAAAATTATAGATCTGTACAATTTTGTATTTTGAAATGTTCACGATACTTAAATTTTAATGACCTATACAAAAATACTATATTTCTCAGTCATGTGAAAGTAATTTGGTACTACCATCCATAAATCATAAATAAATCAAATAAAACCACCGGTTTTAAATACATTTTGTATTTTAAAACAATAAATTATGTGGATAGAATAGAACATTAAAAACATAAAATTTCGTATTCGAATTTTTCCCCGAATTCGTAGAATTTTTGGGTTGTGCCTTTAACACAGCGAGTCTTATAGGCATCGTACCACGAGACTCTCAGCGATACCAGTTTTCGCTAGGTTTAGTATGGTAAGCGACAGAATTAGCGATACATTTATCAAAATAAAAGTTATCATAGTAAAGGAAGGTGAATGACCTCTTTTGCCACGTTATTTGGCACCGACTATAATGTATCTAACTTAGTTATTAATGGTTACAATCACGCCAATTACTATGTAAGAAAACATCGCATTCATGGAGGCGTTTCAATGTTAATCAGAAATAATATCAAATGTAAACGTAACCACAGTATCGATGCGTTAACTGTAGAGTACGCATGCGAATTATCGTCATTAGAGATAAGTATACACCGTATGATTCATTATGGATCATAGGCATATATAGAACAGGGTTAGGTGATTTTACAATCATGTACGAGGTACTTAAAAAACTCTTTGAATTCCTGTGCAGCGTTGCGAAAGTAAAAATTATTATAATGGGGGATTGGAATGTAGATTTTCTAGATAACACACCGAAGAAAAAAGATCTGACAGATTTAATGTTAGTTAATGGTTTTCGAAACATAATCGACTTCCCCACTAGAATTAAAGACGATTCTGCTACTTCCATTGACTGTGTAGTAACAAACATCCAACCTCATGCCATCCACGTAACTCCCTTAGCAACAGCTCTGTCTGACCACGATGCCCAGTTAGCTAAAGTAGAGCTCCTTAATCAACGAACTGAAAAATTCAAATACATTAAATCACGGACTATCAACTTACAGAAAATAGAGGAATTCAACTGCTCAATGATGGCTTATGAATGGGATAAAATATTTTATAAATATGACAATAATACTTTTACGACATTTATGAATAAATTAATTTGGAATTTCAATACTATTTTCCCTAGTAAATTAAGACGAATTAAAAATGAACAAAAATGTCCATGGATAAGTGATAAAATAATAAAATTACAGAATGACATTAATGACTTGTATATAATTCAACGTCAGTACCCTGAATTAATAACTAAAAATGGACTTATCAATACAAAACTTCAAAACAGAAATTTCCTTATTCAAAAAGAAAAAATTGCCTATGTAGAAAATCGCATATTGAATTCTAAGAACCCTAAAAAAGAAGTGTAAAGCAAGAAACCAACTAAGCTATAAAAGAGTGGGAATGGGACCTAAGGGATGAGATAACAAATAAACAAATCAAATCGGACTACATTGCAGATTATATTAATGACTACTTTATTTCAATTGGCATTGAACTTCAAAAATCAAATAAACCAAGCATACTAAACGCTAAATTGTTTTTAAAAAAACACTTCATAAAACTGAATGACTTGTCTTTCCACTGTATAAATCAAGTGGCATTGATGATTAGCAAAAAATAAAATTGACAAATCAAATACGAAAGATCTGTACGACCTAACCTTTGTATATAAGATTTTGCCCTTCTTGGGTGAACACTTACTTTTCCTAATAAATGGCGTTCTTACATCGAGTTATTATCCGGAATGTCTGAAAAAAGTAAGAATAACACCCCTTTTTAAAGGAAAAGGAGATAAGTCTAACATTCAGAGCTATAGACCTATCGCAATAGTACCCACAATATCAAAACTAATTGAATGTGTATTGTCTGACTCTATCATTAATCATCTAGTCGAAAACAAAATTTTGTCATGTAGTCAACATGCTTATAGAGCTGGCAGATCAACAATATCGGCCACTCAATGCTTTATAGAAAAGGTAGCGAGTCATCTTGGAGCTAATAAAAAAGTAGCAGGAGTTTTCCTCGATTTATCAAAAGCATTTGATTCCGTAAATCATGAACTTCTCATTGAAAAACTAAAGTTGTATGGACTGGTTGGCAAAAGCTTAGATCTTATTAAATCCTTTTTAGAAAATAGACAGCAGATTGTAGAAGTAAAAGTAAAAGGAGAGCGGGTCAGATCAGCCCCTAAATACTCTACCATAGGTATTCCCCAAGGGTCCGCGTTGGGAAATACCCTGTTCTTGGCATTCCTAAATGACATAATTCATTTGAATATTAAGGGTGAAATAATTCAGTACGCGGATGACACCACTGTCATTTTGGCAGCAGAAAGTAGTGACATTCTAATAAGCCACATAAAGGACACGATCGCTAAATTGAGCAGTTGGTTTCAAATGAATGGCTTGAAATTGAATGAATCTAAAACGGACATATTATTCTTCTCAACGACTATAAAAACAGTACATAGTACCTATACCAATGACTTTATTTGACGGTAACTCTTTAGTTAGTACGAAATTAGTAAAAATGTTAGGCTTCGAGTTAGATCCATTACTGTCTTGGAAGCAACATATTGACTCTACATGTAAAAAAATGGCTAAAGGAATTTACGCGCTTAAACAGCTACGACAAATCACATCAGCAAAAGCACTAAAAGACATATATTATGCATATATACACTCTATAATGTCCTATGGTATTATTTTATTTGGAAACTCAACTGACTACGAAAGAGTGCTAAAATTGCAAAAGCGTGCCATAGCCCATAAGGGTCCTAATAAAAGCAAAATTTAGAGAATCTTGCCGCGACCATTTTAAAAACCTACGGATACTAACATCAGTATCGGTTTATATAATGGAAGTTATTAAGTACGTCAGGCTAAATTTAGGTGATTACACCATAAGAGGGGGAAGCAATAAACGCGCCGTGCGAAATAAAATGATGCTAGAGCCCATCCAGTATCGACTAAATATGCAAAAAAAGCTGCCTAAAATAATGGGTCAACAATTATTTAACAAGCTCCCTTTAGAGTTAAAACTAATTAAAAATAAAAATAGGTTTAATCTAGAATTAAAAAAACTTTTACTTGATAAAACGCTGTATAGTATCAAAGAGTTTTTGGAAAACGATTACAGTCAATATAAAGCTACAATCGGTAGTAAAACCATCGAACATCCCCGTAACATCACCTAGCCTAGAGTGTAACTGATATAATAATGTATAACTGATAAGTTAATAATATATTATAGTAATTGTATATCTATTTTTAAATCGTATATTTGTATATCTTTTTTAAATGTAAATCTTTTTTGTAAATCTTTGATTGTGTTTTGACGAGTCGTAGACTCAGCATTTAATTAAGGTACCTTTATATTGTACACTTTTTATATGTTTGATTTATGACAATAAAGAAATCTGAATCTGAATCTGAATCTATGTTGACGAAACGACTGTGGTTTCCGCGACATTTCACGACAAGAAGACAAGAATGCATTTTTTGTTTTTTACATTTGTTTACAACGCTGTACATCTGTTGATGTCTAAAGCCGTAATGGCTGGCAGTCGATGGACAGACTATGATATCAATGTGTGAGTGTGTTCGTGTACGTACTGAGGGTGGACAGACTATCGAGTGCTTCATTTTATTTCTTACTGAGACTCCGTCGTCCGTGAATTTTGCTAGGTCCATGATTTTAAACACATTTTACTTTGTCTACAATAAGTAACTACCTACGTTTGTACATACACACATACCTATAACCTACGTTTGTACGTTTGGGGCATGGCGTGGCGCGGCGGGGCGGGCGGGCTAAGCAAAGGCCGCATACGCGCGTGTAAACTCTTTGACTTTTACCGAAAAACCATTTTAGTTAGTAGGTATAGTAAAAACCATTTTAGTTAGTATAGTACCTACCTAGTACCTACGTGTTCGTTATTCAGTCTGAACAGTTGCGCGGTGCATAAACATGGTTAGTATGTTTATGTTTCGTGATTTTCTTTTGTTAATTATTAGTTGGCTAGGCAGATAAGTTTATGTTTGCCGCAGCGCGTTGGCTAGGCAGATCAGTGTGTGTATACCTATTAATTATTGGTGTTGTGTGTTTTATTATTGTGAGTTTGTTAGATAATAGTTATCCTTAGAGGAGGCATTTAATAAGGTTAGTGTTTTTTTTTATCATGATTACATTATGTTTAGTGCGAGGGAGTAGGTATGGACAATAAATGCTTACCTAGGTAGCTGCGGAATCAAGTGAGATGTTTGGTAAACATCTGGGTAGGTAGGGATCCATCAGAGGTCTATCGTAGGGCCTGTGTTCCTGCCCCCCAGAATTAACGGAAAGGCATCATCACCATCATTAGCCTATAACTAGACCACAGATGCACATAGGTCGGCCTCCCTAATGAGCGCCATAGCGCTCTGTCTTCAGCTTGATGTATCCAGCATGCAGACGATCTTCTAAAGATTGCAGGCAGCTGCAGTCTTTATCTGATCATCATCCCACCTGGCCGAACGGTCGTCGGCTGTCGACGCTTGCAGTCGGCTGCCGTCACCTGTAGTCGGCTGTTGTCGCCGACTGCTGTTAAAGCGCATCAGGGCGCATCCTTCCGAGCCGCTTCCGCCGGAATCCGTGAGTCTAAAGGATTTGAGTAAAATGCGGCGGTGTGGATATTTGCGCGGGGTTGCCTATGTAGGTACCTAGTACCTACCTATTATTTTATGATGAATTATTCGAAAATGCGATGACTTCGGCGCGTGCGGCCGCAGGGCAGCGCGGACATAGGTAATAAACGCTCGCTCATCTTTACGTGTCGGGCGGGTGAATGACCGCAGAATTCAGCTGTGGCTGTGGGTGTACGAGTGGGTAGGGTACTAGTGGATTGGTAGGTACTTATTTAAGGCAAAATGTGAATGTGAATTAAATGTGTTTTACATTTTTAAGTTATCTCAAGGCCATGGCCGCTATTAAATAGTAGGTTAGGTACCTACCTACTAGGTAATTATTTATGCAAAGATAAGTTTGTAGGTAGGTAGGTACCTTGTTTCGCTCGGGCGGCGGGAGTTTTACGTGTCGGGCGGGAGAACAACCGCGGATTTCAGCTGTGCTGTTGTGGCTGTGGCCCTACCAAAAAAACACATTTAATTTTGTCTAAAATACTCTCGTACACCCCATAGCCTGCGGGTGTCCGAGGGTATTTTAGACATAATTAAATATGTTTTTTTTTATTTCTAATCAATGATAGGCATGCTCAAGGCCATGGCCGGAAATTTAATCGTAGGTAGGTTAGGTAGTAGGTAGGTCAATTTATGGAATGATAAGTTTGTAGGTAGGTAGGTACCTACCTAGTCTCGCACGGGCGCGGGCGGCGGCGGGAGTTTTACGTGTCGGGCGGGTGAACGACCGCGGCGGATTACAGCTGTGGACAGCGAGTGCACGTGTACTAGCTGTCGAGTGAGAGGTATACATTGCTGATTTTAAATTTGTTTTCTTATCGGTCACCACGCTCAAAAAGTGTAACTTGAATTAATATCAAAGAAAAAGCAATACTGCATGAATAAAATAAATAAGTAAAAAATTATAATTGCATAAGTTGATACAAAATGCTATGCAATAGCTTTACCGCGGCAGTCCCCGAGTGCCACAAGTCTTTTTTTTTTATAGATGGTACGGAACCCTTCGTGCGCGAGTCCGACTCGAACCCTTCGTACCCGAGCCGACTCGCACTTGGCCGGTTATTTAGTATTTGTTGTGGCAACAATACATTATCTGTGTACTATACATGATTATGTGGTACATAATGTTATGTAGATTATATTATTTTTTGATAATATTATAAAGGCAGAATACGTAGCCCTAAGCTAAGCTTGTGTTATTCTGATGGGTGTTAAATAACTGTTATATTTATTACAATACAATACGCTGCATTGTTACTTTTTATTACACATATAAAACATCCAGAATACACCCTGAACAAATGTCTGCAGATCGTATAAATATTTTTCCTGAGGCGCGAATCGAACCCGCCACCTCCTGGCTCCGGCGGACCTTCGCCCGCTGCGCCACAGGGTCGTCTTAGTTTAGGTTTTAACACTGAATAATCTAAAATTAGCATTTTACCTCTTCTATGAGTTTAAAAAGGGTAGTAAAGTTTAAGAAAAAATATTATAGATAGGTACCTTCATTTATCCTTAGTTTGATTCATTCAAAACTCGGTACCTATATACCTATAAATCTTACTTCTTACTATTATTATAAATGTGAAAGCTTGAATGTTTTTTGTTTTTTATAAATGCCTTGTATTATAATTAAAGAAGTATGTACCTACTTAATATAGAAATTAAGTACTATACATATATTAAAGCTTATTTA
This sequence comes from Eupithecia tripunctaria, assembly GCA_955876795.1. NCBI lineage: Eukaryota > Metazoa > Arthropoda > Insecta > Lepidoptera > Geometridae > Eupithecia > Eupithecia tripunctaria. The sequence goes on from CATPCX010000022.1 coordinate 6,419, forward strand.
TACGCATATATAATGAAACTGTGTAATTCACACGGTGGCGGCGCGGCGGCGGCGGCGCTTGACGGGCGTGTGGGTGTTGCATGCATTGCTTGCACGGCGTCTATGGCACCAGGGGCAGAAACCACCCACTCGGAAACGAGATTCGTTTTCGTGCAAACGCTAATCTTATGCAGGCGACTTATGTTATGAGTTGGTTTTGCACGACAACGTAAACGTAACTTCGATCTTCCTTTATCGAGCGTGAAGGTCCTCGCCGCCGCCGCCGTTGATAATAATAATAATGTACAGTAGGTACCTTACCTAGTTCATGGTGTTAGTGCAGCGCGCGCGCGCCACTGTTCGGGCGGCCCGCGCCCCCGCGCCGCCCCGCCGCCAGCGGGCCGACGCGACGGCGACGACGACAACACAGCGCCGCGTGGCGGCGGCGGCGGCGGCGGCCATATAGGTAGTATAGGTTCCCCCAGCCAGACCCATATTATTTAAAAATCTATAGATATGGTACGTTCACCCATCGGCATCGTTAATATAACAAATGGCCTATGTCGTGTCGAACTAAGTGCTCTTATATAAGTAGGTAAGGTACCTTCCTACACGGACTGCAAGGCTTAGCTGGAAGCGACGGCGGGCCGCGCCGCGCCGCCGACGTCGACGACTGCTGACGCCTGCAGTTGAATCGGCAACTTGCCCTCAGTGTAGATATGGGTAGGGTACGTATGAGTCTTTAAGGCCCATACACCAGTGAAAGTGGCGCCCCCAACTATTTTATCTTATTATTACGTTAAACGCAGCAAGTTTTAAAAATCCTATGTTCAGTTTGTGGTATCTATTATAATAAGGTATTTATTAATGCCTCTGTAATAGTTTCATTTTGTAAAGCTTAGGAAGAGATACGAAGTTGCGCTTTTTGGCCACCAAACTCTATTTTCGGTCGATGTGTACCTACTTTACGGGACGCATCAATTTTACAAAGCGGGAATGGAACTTTGATTTGCAAAAATACACGATGCAAAAGTTAGTCACGTTTTTTATAATAAAAAGATACATAAGTAAGTAAGTGACAACGTTAATGGAAATAGGTATTAATAACAAAATCTAAATTTATTAGCGCCATGATTTGAAAATGGAACAGTTTAGATGATGACGCCATTTCATTCAATTTTTCCGTTGCTTAGTTTTTAGGCAAAAATAGGGACGCTTTGCAATTTTTATCTGATTTTCAGTAAGGTTAGACATTGAAATCAACTTACCAGAGAAAATGCACGATACGGCAGCGATATCTTTGCCTGGAGGAGTTCCAACCATGGCTCGCTTCACTGCTATTTGCTCACTTTCGGAAGTACGTTTCATCTAATTTAAGAGAAAAATAAGTTCAATAACACGTAATAAACAATAAACAAGCAATAACAACTAAAAAAGAAAATATCACGAAAAATAATTACAATGAGAACTTACGTTTGCGAAAAGTTCGAAAAGAATGATGGAATGTAGTGATGGGACATCTCAAAACGCTTGATCGATTGATCACAAATTAGAATCGATAATTTTTCATGTAGATTATTTTTTAAAAGTGCCGATTTTCCAATACCTACCTATACCGTGTCCAATTTGAATGAGGCATAAACGTATACAAATCGCCCATACTTAACCTAAAATTCACTTTGTTGGCGCGTCCTTTTATACCTAATTTACATTACTTGTCGATGTTAGATCCTCCCTTCAATAAAAATTGCTTACAATTATAATATCTGAAACTCAAGCAAGTGAGTTTTTGTTATTTGTATCGTGGTTTAAGTAGATACTTACGCTCTTTGTGAAAGGTTCTACTCGGGCTTCAATATTTTTAAATAAACGATTTCAGAAGTGCAGCGGACAAACGGCTGTCTACTCCACATCTTATAGTTGACCAGTTAGATACCTACTGCGAAACAAATGATTGGATATAAATTTATATTTCTAATATGTTTTTAGAACTCATGGATATTAAATTATATGTATAGGTAAGTATTTAAGTATATTTGCAAATCGCTCGCTTTGTACGTACGTGATTTTAGAGATAATCACACTATCTAATATAAATTATATAACCATCACACAATAATAATTATAAATGCGAAAGTTTGGATGTATGTATGTTTGTTGCTACTTTAAACAAAAACGACTGAAAGGATCGGGCTGTAATTTTGCGTCTAGGTATTCTTATCCTGGAATCAAACTGGTTACTTTTTATACCTTAAATCAGCTCCCGTGGGATAGAAGACAAGATGCACCCCCTCCACGACTCCGCAAAAAAAATATATTAAAATTTTCGTCAAAAATTCAGTATTTTTTGCCTTGTAATTAAACAACACATTTTGACCTCTAGCACCAATTCAATTCAATTCGTTTATTATTAAAAACCAGACCTAACATTACAGAGTTCTCCAATGTGTTACATCTAGGATCGTGTCTAGGACACCTACTTGCTAGGTAAATCTTTATAAATATCATCTAAAAACTTAAACAAAAGTATTTAAACAACATGTCTCTACTTAAATTTAAATCATAGATACTAAGTAGAATAGGTGGTAGGTATATTAAACATTATAAAGAATCAACAAACAACCAAGGTTATTCAACTTGGAGGTAAATGTCAAGAAAAAAAGTTGCATCCCTAGGGACCCCCTCCAGGATTCCACAAAAAAAATATATGTTAATTACTTATTATACATAAATTTTTTTGTCAAAAAAATTCTAAGTCTTTTTCGCCTTGTAATTGATTGACTGCGTCTCGTAAAGTATACTACAACCGAAAAAGAATAATGAAGGCATGATATTAAAATAATAGATATTTAATCTTTACTGTTCATACTATTCGTGCAGCATCATGATTAATTTACGTAACACACGCATGTCATGTTGAATGATCGTCTGAAGCGTAATAAAATTTCTTCTATTCATTCATAGACATTTGAAATTTGAAATAAGAAGTTGAAGTTTATTTCTGTTGTTTGTTTGTTTACGTGATATAATAAATAAACCTAATTTTCTCCTAATTTAACAAAATAAACGGCTTAAGTTAGATTTTATTTCGTGATCATCGCTAATTATTACAGGTAGGTACTTTTAAATCCTGCACAAATGATAAACAAACCCGCAGTACTTAACCTCAAATTAACTTTCTTGTTGACGATTTTTAAACATAATGGAGAGTTCCTACTTGCTGATTTGAGATCCTATCTTCAATAAATATTGTCCAATTATATCTGTTTATCTCGACTCCAAGCATTTGTCATGTTCCAACTACCTCCATCTTGTGAATAGAAGCTAGTTGCAGCTTATAGGAAACTCTATCAAGCAGTGTGTAGGCAGAAAACACACTTGATTCCAGTTCTATTTCTATTTAGTTAATACCTACCTATTTGATTATTTCAGATTGCAATGACATGAAAATAATGTTTGATTGGCGAACAAAGATTCATAATGGTGCTGACAGTACCACGGAAGCCCTATTCCACTAAAGTATTTCACAACGCTTGGCCAGAAAATATGATGCATGCTCAAGGGAAATCTTATTTCAACCAAATGGCCAAAAATAGCCAACAGAAATTCAAGAAGTCTTGCAAGAGAACATAACATCAAATACTTACAGCACATATTTATATACAAAAGAAAAAGAATATGAAGGCATGATATTAAAATAATAGATATTTACATCTTTAGTATTATTACAGTACAGGGTAGATTAAGAGTGTAAGTTAAGTAGCATATTTTTATTGAATGGACTGCCCTATTATTGTTATGACAGGACTGAATAATAAAATTTACAAACATTATTCTATATTTTTATTATCTGCAAAAAAATTATCTCTGTAGGTAGGAAGGTACATAATCTAAACTTTATTTTCTTGTTGTTGATTCTTAAACACAACTGAGAGGCTTAAATAATAACTACCTACCTAATAAATACAACTCCAAGCAGATATCTGCTCAGATTTGATGATATAATATAACCCTAAGCTTGACCATGATAATAGCAATAAAGTCTATTATTTCCAAAACGGTTACTAATTATTAAACTTTACTGATTTGTGTTTAATTTCTCTCAATTCTGTGTAGTGTCTACAACGTTTCTTAGTTTGGTAAGCCTTTTGGCGTAGGCCTCTTCCAACAGCCTCTATTGAGGCCTGTCCTCTGCGACTCTTGTTCAATAAAGCCCTAGTGTATGTTTTATGTCATCATCCCATCTTGTCTTTGGATGCCCCTTGGGTACCATGTTGTGATTTGCTTGTTCCTTATAATATTTGCTTTTTATTTCATGGCATGTGTCCAGTCCAGCCCCATTTCTGTCAGACTTGGGTTTTTGCTCTGATCTCTATTAAGAACTGCACTTCAGTTTTATACCTAACACACACACACACACACACTTGTGTGTGGCTTATTGGCATTTAGCTAGCATAGCTGGTATGGCCAACCATACCAAGTATTTAATTTAATTCCTACGGTAGGATAAAGGTTTACTACTTTAGAATTTAGATTTAAAACATGTGAGAAAATGTATGGCTCTGCTTTGGGGGGCGGGGGTTCCTGAGGTCACTCGGACGGACACAAGAAATACATTTTTTCAAAAAAAAAACATACCTCCCCCACTCCACCATCAAGGAGAACAATTGTGTCAGTCAATTTATATACCTATTAGAAAGAAAGTGACGTGTGTCTTGAGGGCAAATCTCGAAAAGTCGGAATTTTCCCTAGGTCCCTCGGACACAAGAAATACACGCCCGCCGTCATCAGATTCGTTATCCTCACCCCCTTGTTAGTCGAAAAGGATACCCATATCAAATTCTTGGATAGGGGAGGGAGTTCAGGGGGGGGGGGAGGGGGGGCGCGTTTGGGCGCCGCAATTCTCCGCCCGAACACAAAGGTCAAAAATAGGCCAATTTTCGGGTTTTTTAGTTTTTTTAATAATACAGAGGGTCTAGGGGGCAAAAGGGGGCAATATTTTCTTACATTAAAAATTATTTACCCTACTCTACATAAACGTGAATTTTTTTTTCTGAAAAATCAGTCCGTATGGGAGATATCAACGGGGGCTAAAAAATAGGGGTGAGAGGGGGTATAATTTTTTTTTCTTCCTATTCACGAAGACACCCTCTATACGAATACGCATTCAAAACTCTTCCATCTCTCCTCTATCTGGTAGTACTAACAAAAGGGGGGATTAGGGGGGCATGGGGGGGTTAATAAATATTGACTTAAAATATGATTTCCAATGTTAGCCGAAAACGATACCCATTTCAAATTCTTGGATGGGAGAGGGGTTCAAGGGGGGCTGGGGGCGTGAAGGGTGACGTGCCCCGTGGTCGCATTGCGGTTCGCTCCCCTCACCGCAATCTGACCCATGCCCGCCGCCATCAAATTCGTAATCCTTACCCCCATGTTAGTCGAAGAGTATACCCATTTCAAATTCTTGGATGGGGGAGGGGGTTCGGGGGCGTGAAAGGCACGGCTCGCTTCGCTCGCCGTGCTATGCCCCGTGGTCGCGTTGCGGTTCGCTTCGCTCACCGCAATACGACGCCGCTCGTGCTGCCACAGAGCAAGGCTCGCTTCGCGCGCCTTGCTATGTGACGTGTGTCGTATTGCAGTTCGCTTCGCTCACCGCAATCCGACCCACGCTCACCGTCATCAAATTCGTTATCCTCACCCCCATGTTAGTCGAAAAAGATACCCATATCAAATTCTTGGGTGGGGGAGGGGGTTCAAGGGGGGCCGGGGGTGGGGAGTCACAGCACAGCTCGCTTCGCTCGCCGTGCTGTTCCCCGTGGTCGCATTGCAGCTCGCTTCGCTCGCCGCAATGCTCCGCCCGAAAAAAAAGGTCAAAATAGGCCAATTTTTGGGTTTTTTAGGTTTTTTAATAAAAAAGGGGGTCTAGGGGGCTAAAGGGTTCAATATTTTTTTTGCATTTAAAATAATTTGCCCTACTCTACATGACTGTGAAAAAAAAATCTGAATAGGCACTCCGTTTTGGAGATCTCATCGGGGGCTAAAAAAAGGGGGGTGAAAGGGGGGGTAATTTTTTTTTCCTTCGATTCAAGAAGACACCCTCTATACGATCCCGAAATCAGAACCAATCCATCACTCCTCTATCTGGTAGTACTAAAAAATGGGTGGATTCGGGGAGCAAGGGGGGGTTCAAAAATATTGTCTTGAAAAATGATTTGTACTCTTCTACACAACTGTGAAAAAAACCCTCTTGCAGGTCACTCTGTTTGGGAGATACCAACGGGGACTAAAAAAGGGGTGTGAGAGGGGGGGTCATTTTTTTTTCTTTCGACTCATGAAGATATCCTCTATATGAACCCGCAATCAAAAACCCTCTATCTTGTCGCTTTCTGGTAGCACTTGAAAAAGGAGGGGCCTGGGGGCAAGGGGGGGTAAAAAAAAAATTGCAATCAAAATCACTTGCACCCCTCTATACAACCCCCATAAAATTATTAGTCAGTATGGCTCTGCTTGGAAGCCCCCCTGGGGGGCGGGGGCCCCCCGGTGCAAATCTCAAAAAGTCGGAATTTTCCTGAGGTCCCCGGTGTTGACCTATACATGTCCGCAAAAAAAACCATACCTCCCCCTCCACCATCAAGGCGAACAATTATGTCAATGAGTCAGTCAGTCAATCAATGGTAATCCAGCTTTATTAATAGAAAAAATTGCCCATATAAAAATTACTACGAGAGGGGGTCAAAAGTTACGAAGAATGTAAGAAATGTAGTAACCTTCTGGCACCACTGGTGTTGTTGAGTGCTTTATTAATGCTACACCTCCTACCTACCTACCTACCTAATACCTACCTACCTTTGCCAAAAAGGAAAGACAAGGAGCCTCGCTTCTTTTCCACAAACCACCAAACCACAAACATTATGCCAATTTAGCGGGAGGGGAGGAATGGAAATGAAGTTGAAGGGTGATAGCCATCGATGTACCTAAAAAGGGAATCGTGGTGAGAGGAGTCGTATTGCAGTGAGATGGTGGGGGTCAGATTCACCCTTTTAAATCATTGTACTAGGTAGGTAATAATGGTTATCAAAATTCAATCTTGGTTATCGATTTCGATTTAATTAACATACCTACCTACCTACCTAGGTACAGTAGGTACCTACTTACACAGCCGCTGCAGCTCGCGCACATAAATTAAATGTAGGAAGGTAGGTAGGTACCTACCTACCTACCTTATAAAAACTTGCATTTGTAAAAAATGTACGATGTAGTAGATAGGTAGCAGTAGGTACTTACCTAAACAAACAGACGTAAAAAAATCTTTTTAGGGTTTCGTAGATACCCAAGGGAAAAACGGGACCCTATCACTGACCACGCTGTCCATCCGTCTGTCACTGGCTGGAGGCTGGAGGTAGGTAGGTACCTATATCATGCATGAACCGTGATACCTACCTATAGTAAGACTTAAAATTTTCACAGATGTTGTAAGTTAAGTAGGTACCTACCTACCTACCTACCTACCTACCATTGAAATACCTACCTAGCTACCTACTAGGTACTACCTACTACATATATTACAACTTTACATTACAACTCACTGGTAGGTACGTCGGTAGGTAGTACCTATTTCTGTTGCCTTGCCGCTATATCAACCAACAAATATCAGGATAAAATAAATGTGTAAGGGGGCTCCCATACAACAAACATAGACATCATGGCATGCGTAGCGTACCTACTTAATATAGATAGTGTAGGATAGTACCTGTACCTACTAGTGTTGCTATGTCAGATTTGATCTCGGAAGAAAATGAGTAGGTACCTATTTGTTTGTTGTAAATTGGGGCAAAATCAAAACATTTCAAGATTAAAGGTTAAAGGATCGGGACAAAAAAAAACAGTTTTATACAATGATGTTGTACTATAATATCATTGGTTTTATATGACAGTAGGTATACCAGCATACAGAATAATTTTTATTACTATGTGTGATGTGATGTAAGTAGAATCGGGCCTTGTTTTTTAGGGTTTCGTATCCAAAGGATGCAAGCAAACGAAATCCTATTACTAAGTCTCCCCTGTATGTCCATTTGTCCGTCCATCTGTCAAGTGGCGGATGAAGCCAACGCAAGAGCTGAACTCTTATGGCTAAGCAAATTGCACACACGTTTAAGACTTTTGCAGCACTTGGCAAAAAAAGGAAGTAGGTAGGTACCTAACTTATAGGCGAGCGGGATTATTATTTACGACCAAAGAACGGTGGTTTATATAAGCGGGTCTCGAAACATTTGTTTTTTTATAGCTTCGTAGGTATGAGATGAGAAATAGGTTTGAACGATGATCATGTCATGGGACGAAATGCTTGTAGGTACCTACTAACCCTGCTTGCTCCTTGCCCTTGGCCCGTTGGCCGGTTAACACCTTCATGGCCCAAGACGCAGGTGCCAGTCTCTATCTGCGTGGAGCTGGGCAGTGAATGCGTTATACACTAACACCTTCATGGCCCAAGACGCAGGTGCCAGTCTCTATCTGCGTGGAGCTGGGCAGTGAATGCGTTATACACTAACACCTTCATGGCCCAAGACGCAGGTGCCAGTCTCTATCTGCGTGGAGCTGCGGCGCGCCCCTGCGGGTCGCACCGCAGAGCTGGGCAGTGAATGCGTTAAATAATACTTACTATACCATGTCCATTTTGAATGAGGCATAAACGTATACAAACCGCCCATACTTAACCTAAAATTCACTTTGTTGGCGCGTCCTTTTATACGTAATTTACATTACTTGTCGATTTTAGATCCTCCCTTCAATAAAAATTGCTTACAATTATATCTGAAACTCGACGCCAAGCAAGTGAGTTTTTGTTATTTGTATCGTAGTTTATTTACTAACATGCTCCATGCTGGATGGATAAACCATAGGTAGGCATTGATTTATTAAAAAGGGAAGATAGGTTACGTTCTCCCAGCGCTTACTCAAAAAATGGCATGTGTTACATACAACTCACGCAAACACATACCTACTACGCTCACAGTTACATTTCCAGTCCTGTGCAATGCAATACAAAGAAGAACAAAGGCGGAAAGACGTATCTAAGACAGAAGTGAGACCGAGACAACAATATTTCACGCGGTCATCTTCCCTTTTTAATTTATCAATGTAGGTAGGCGTCAGAATCGTCAGATAGAGAGGTTTCATCTTTCAATATTATAATAACATTAGTTGGGGGTTGTCCATTAATCACGTGAGGCTTGAAAGGGGGGGAGGGGTTTGATAAAAATCACGAAAATAACACAAGGGGGGAGGGGGGGTGTAGTAAGATATCTCGTGTATTTATTTTTTCGTCTTGCTATCCAGTTGTTAGTGTTGAAGAATGTCTTGCTAATCCGTGGTCCGAGGACATTAAACATTAAATATATTATTAGTTTTTCCTATGATTACACTCTTCGTTTATTATTATTGTTATGGCAATAAAAAAAAAATTGCAACCTGGTGTAGACATTTTTATTATGGTCCTTAATTTCAGAATAAAATAAGATTATAGTTTATACCTGTATTTAAATAAAGATAATATTCAGAAAATTTTAAGATTCTTTGTAGGTACTAAAAATACACGTGATGTTGAGAAGGGGGTGGGGGGGTGGTCTTAAACCTCACTATGTATCACCAATGGGGGATGGGGGGTTAAAAAATGCTAAAAAAAGATCACGTGATTAATGGACAACCCCTTGATCAAGGAGCAGTCTTCTCTGTTTCAGTGAGGGGAGCGAGTATTGATGAAGTACCTAGTTGATCGTAGGAGGACTTCGAACGGAAGCATCTGTAGTGTGTTGTCAAAGGTTGTTGCTAGTGATGAGTCGGTTTATGATTAGGTACTGATTAGGTAGGTAGCCTACCTACTTAGGTAAGTACCTACCTATAAAATGCTTTTATGACGAACGAATACGAGCATTCGGCCGAATAATTTGGTAGTAGGTACCGAAGTACCTACCTATATTTTAAGTAGGTAGTGACTAGGGTAGATAGGTACCTAATTAAATTCGATTAGCTAGTCACCTATGAGGTACGTACCTATAATAGTTAAAGCCATAGAATAAGAAGGCTACATCTATATGATGAAGGCGCATATTAACTGCAATTTTTTTTAAGCTTAGGCGTAGTTCCGATTTTGCCCATTTTGGCCACCAAAATCTATTTTCGCATCTCTGCCTAAGAAGGTAGACAATCTATATACATATAATCTATATACATATATAATATATAATCTATATATAATATATAGAAGAAAGTCGTGTTTGTTACAACACTTATAACTTATAACTCGAGAACGGCTGAACCGATTTGGCTGAAAATTGGTGGGGAGGTAGCTTAGAACCAGGAAACGAACATAGGATAGTTTTTATTTTGTTCCCGGCTGAACGAATCTTGATGAAATTTGGCAGGGAGGTAAACGGTATTCCGGGGACGGACATAGCTACTTGAATAAAGCGTGCGAAGCCGCGGGGCGCAGCTAGTATATGATAAAATAGATGGCGCTGTCATAAATATACCTACTACTCTCGGGTTGACAAAATGCCTTTTATCTCAGTGAAACTGTGAATTTAGTTGACCCGCAAGTTTGATATTATTAGGTACCTACAAAAGGTAGGTACATAACGTAGGTACCTACTGTCTACTGCGGAATAGGGTGAAATCAAAATCTTTGGGTTAAGTAAATGGTTAGATTGACGGCTACCAATAAAAAAATAGTTGCGTAGGTAGGTAAGTATATGAGAGATGAATATCCTCACAACATAATAACGGCTAGGTAGGTACCTGGATTTCTACAAAATATGTTTATGAACGACCACCGCACCGCTACAAAACCTGTTTTCAAATAAAAAACAGAATTCAAATCAAAAAGTAGTTGTATGAAAAATAACTAAATCTATCTATGACTTTGAACCAATGTTTGCACAGGCCCGCTGTACCTTGTCTTGCTCGTGTGTGAGCCATGTTCGGAAGTTTCATTTTAGATTTAGACAAGGCTTAGATAGCCAGGCTCTATGAAGCGGCCTATCACACCGTGTCTAGAACGGCTTCGACAGCCATATTTGAAAGGTATATTTCAGACGCGGCTTGGATAGCCTGGCTAAGTTAGCCACACGGCCCATCATACCGTGTCTAAAACGGCTTCGACAGCCATATTTGAGAGGTTTATTTCAGACGCGGCTTGGATAGCCTGGCTGAGTTAGCCACACGGTCCATGTCTACCGTGTCTAAAACGGCTTCGACCGACAGGCATGTTTTGAAGTTTATTTTAGACACGGCTTAGATAACCAGGCTACGTTAAGCACACGGCCCATCGTACCGTGTCTAAAACGGCTTCGACAGCCATGTTTTGAAGTTTCCTTTTGATACGGCTAAGGCAGCCAGGCTAAGTTAAGCACACGGCCCATCGTACCGTGTCAAGAACGGCTTCGACAGCCATGTTTTTAAGTTTCCTTTTGATACGGCTAAGGCAGCCAGGCTAAGTTAAGCACACGGCCCATCGTACCGTGTCAAGAACGGCTTCGACAGCCATGTAAGGGGTTAGCCGTGTATTTTTACACGGCTCGGGTTTTTACACGGCTGAAAAACTGTTGAACACGGTAAACGTAATCGGTATTACTGGCCAACGTAGCCGTGTAATATCTCAAGCCGTGTACACGGCTGACCAGCACAGCTGTCACAGCCGTTTAAACGGCTCCGCAAACCGCGCCTCAAAAACGTAGCCGTGTATATTTCCGTGTGTAGAGAGCGACACAGCGTTAGACGCCCCGGGCGACGACGTGTCAAATCAAACAAACGCGTGTAAAATCGCTTCTCCCCGTAAACATGCTCTACGCTGCCACCTCATAACTTTAGTTCTGTTCTGGATAAGTTAAGTTAAGTTAAGTTAACATGGTTATTACATTTTTTCACCTACATGAAAAATTCGTAAGAAACTTCCCTTGAATACCTACTTGTTGTGTCCGAATTTCGAAAGCTCTTATCTTTTAACCTTTGATCTGAGTTGGTATAGGATCCTGACAGACTTGTTCCAATGTGTATGTTACGGATCCTTCTAATTAGTAAACCTGTCTAATTTTACGATTTTAAGCTGTATTCTTACATATATAAGGTAGATTACACTATGAACAATAAAGTGAATGAATAAACCTACCACAGAAAAGAAATCTTTTATAAATTATTCAAATAGTTTGTCGACTATGAGCTGTCAAAGTCACTCATCAACCGTTACGAGTACGTGAGCGTCGCGCTGTGAGAAAAGTTGGTTTTAGGTGAATATTTATTGAATTTGGTAAGTAAATGCTACATTTTATTGCTTCTTTATTGTTTTTTTGGTCATGTTAGTTCAATTTTGACACAAAACCAATTGTTATTTTCAAATTATTCGAATCACAAAGTACCCATAATTTTCAGACCAACATTTTGTGATTATCTTTCAAATAGTTTTGTTGTTATACTAGCTTGTATGTTCTCGTAATTTATATATTTTATCTGAAATTTTATGAAGATTCTGGATATCTACTTTATGGTACGCAATAATTCCAAAATATTTATCAAAATGGATATTTTCGGAAACATCTATTGGTTTCAATTGAAAAACGCACTCACACATGCGCAAGTTCAAAATGGCGGACGTGTATACGTACATGGATAGAGCCATTTTGTAGTCTGCTGTGTATGATACTGATCCCGACAGAGATATAGGGGGATGCTACTTTTTGCGCTACTTTTTACCATCATTGTAATTAGAGATTGTTATAGTCAGTTTTCAAATATTTATATAAAATAATTTGTATAAATATGATATTTATAATATTGACTACCTCTGGCGCCGTGAGCGAAGGTCCCGAACGTTGCGGTTTCATTATTTATTTATATTTTTTAATTATAAATGATCAGGATTACTTTATCATTTCAAACTGTTTTAGATGAAAATGGAGCCATCAATGCCTCATACTCCTTCCGGCCGAAGTCGACCTTTGATTGTAGCTAGGGCGGTCGAGATATCCTAATGGGTCAATGAATGTATATAGATTCAGGAGTTGCTGATATATTCAATAGGGAAAAAAAATATTTATAATTGAAAAAAATTAGCTAACTGCAGACTGTTGCCAACAGTCTAAAGGTAGCTCAACTGATGCATTAGTAGTAAGTTCCTGTAGTAAATTATGTAAGATGACAACACAAAACACTGTTACCAATACTAAGTTTTTTCTTAGCTGAAATAAATATTTTGTTCCTTTACTATTTTTGTTTTTGTTGGAATTATAGTCAAGTATACCTACTGATACTTTTATTACACCTCTGAATAAAAGTAAAACATCCTTTATATCTGTCAGGATCCGTAACATACACATGCTACTGCTTCTTGACTGAATTAACAGTAAGTCAGGATCCATATCATGCACAGACGAACGTATTTGAAATGCACACACACATGCGCACATCTATCATAGCCCCAAGTAACTTCTCATTTCATTATCGGGTTTATTTATTTATTATTTTGTAGATAATCCAATAAAATTAGCAGAAGTATGACGTATCGTTAGAAAGCCCTATTTTTTTAGATTATGGTTATGTTCTGACATTCGAAAATAGCCTATGGTAGATTGCGTGTAATTGCTTTGAAAATAAGCTTGCCTATGGGCAGTTGTTTCGTGTTTATCAATATAAAATAGGTTTCCCTACCTAAATGATTGTTTTTTTATTTAGAAATGGATAACTAAATATATTTTCTAAGTAAATAACCAATCAACACCATCTAACGCTAAGATTTCACGAGTAAATCGTCATGTAAAGTAGCGTCGTAAAAATGAGCCCAATGGCGGAAACTCGCAAAAACGTCACACAGACAGGGGTGATCTTGTTTGTACTGTTGACACAGACCAAAGGTTAATGCCATACAAACTTTCGCATTTATAATATTATTAGTGTGATATTAGTGGTAACGCCATCTATCCAACCAATCCCTACCTAATTTCCCTTACCTCATATTGTGCGCACTCGCAAAAAGTCACTGTCAAAATGACTGCTGTCAAGTGACAGCAGTGGACACCTGTCAGAGAGAAAGAAAGAAGAAGGACTTCCGCTTCCGCCCTCGCCGTTACAATACAACCTTACAACAACGAGTGAATATCGATCCCGCAATTGATTCCGCATTTTTTACATACAAACTACAAAAACCCAAATCAAACCAACCATCTAACCCGCTGTAAAATCCGCGCTAAAACTTTCGCGTAAACCGCGAGCGTAAAACACTAATTTACAAAAGATATGGTGACTCGCCGGCACGTGCTTCGTGGAGACGTCTTGCAGGATTTCTTTGGACTGTGCTGCTGCCAAGCTGCGCCGAAGACAGGATACCTAGGTACATCAGGACTCCACAAACATCCAGGTCAGTGCGCACAATCCAACCTCCAGTCCATTCCAAAAAAATCTCCCAACGTCGACCAGGCGACACCATAGTTGGTCCTTCGAACCCGATATTGAATCCATTTTTCACGTATTTGACCCGCTACCCATTAGTTACAGACAGTAAAATACCTAAGTTACAGGTTTTTATCTGTATTCCCGCTGTTTTTATCCCTTATTTTCGCTAAAACATTGTGCCATCTTACAGATTCATACATAGTTAGTACGTGTAGTGTAATCATTGGCTGGTATCCGGCATTGCGTTCGGGAATCCAGTTATATCATCAATCCTATTGCATTTCTACTGTTTAGAGCCCTCTTTTATTATAAAACGGTGTTTACGTATAGTTGTATTGATAAATTCAACAAAACAAATATTTTGTATAAATCTAAAATAAAATCAATAGATAAGAAGACGTCATTAACCCGACCATATTAGAAAGGTCACGCGCACCTTTTCTAGACGGGACATAGGTTACTCCTTTATTCAGTCGTATTTTCATACAAAATGTCAAAATCAATTAAAGATTCCTGTGACGATATCTGTATAGAAGATTCTAAGCTGTTTATTATACAAGCTAAACGCGAAGCTATCTTCGAAGTAATACAGAGTATATATGACTCCTCTTCCAACATACAATCCGATATTGCCAAGAGAGAAAACTTCTTATCTGAGAGTGCTAATATTGAAGCTTTGCGAACACAGTTCATAAAATTATTGGATGAGTACAATGCACGTCTCCTAGTCGTATATCCCACCGCAAAACCTGACTATAAATGTCTGGTTGCCTTTGAGCAATTATTTAGTCGCATAAAAAGACAACATGTCCAATATTCTGCTTTATCAGTCAGTGATAACAAGAAAGGCCCTGTTACTTTAACAAAGGCTCCACAAAGATTGCCGCCTATTGAGTTGGTTAGCTTTGAAGGCAATATTAGGAAATGGCCGATATTCTATGCCTGTTTCTAATCAACCATTCATGAAAATCCATTGCTTACCAATGCTGAAAAGTTGTATTATTTGGTAGGAAGACTGTCAGGTAAGGCAGAAAATGTCTGTGCTGGTATAACTCCTTGTGCAGAAAATTATGAATTAATATGGCAAACACTTGTTGACAAATATGAAGACAAGCGTATGGTTGCCTCCGCTTATTTAAATCAAATGTTAGATTTTAAAACATTAAATTCAGCAACCGCAGAAAACTTTGATTTGTTTAATGAACAATTTTTAGGTCCATTCCGCTCTCTAAATAACTTTTTTTTTTTTTTTATAATCATTTATTTACAAAGGGTTTGTTCGCTAAAGCGAATAAGGCACCCTGATAATTAAATTAACTTAAATAAACCTCTAACTTAACTAATTACTGCTACTTAATCGCTTACTTACTAATAAGTACAATTTTTTGGCATCATCTGAAAATGGATCTGAAAGAATGCTATTGCAAATACCAATCATTGACAAATTTAAATCATAATTATTTCTCTCTTGCGAGTTCTGTACACATTCCATTAATATGTGGTAAACATCATCGACTACATTACATGTTAAACAATTAGGTGAGGTAGTTTTTTTCATCAAAAATGAAAATTTATTGCACGGAATGTGTCCAGATCTGAGTCTTAATGCTGTTACTATGTCACGTCTACACAACAGCCTGTTTCTATCCACGCTGAGCGCATCGGTTGTGGTTGGATCGTGCGATACCATATACCTTTCTCTTTCGATCTTTCATCAAAGTATTCCTTCCATAAATCATAACCGCTCGCTCCATAAATCGAAACTGCTCGCTTGGCTAAGTCATCAGCTTTTTCATTACCGTCAAGACCAATGTGTGAAGGGATCCACTGTAAATAAACCATTCTGGAATCAGCCTGCAACTTAACTAGAAGTTTTAATATTGAGTAAGCTACTGGTAAGCCTCGAAAGACCGAGGTACACCGAGCTAGGTGTTGAAGCGAACTCCTTGAATCGGACAAGATAACAATATTGTTATAATTCATTGATTCTACGTAGGACAATGCCTCATAGATAGCTACAAGCTCAGCTTCCATAATAGTTAAAGGAGGATGGGCACAAATGTATGGCGCCTGGGCCAGGCACCAATCGAACTGATTGATATGTCGTTGGAAAGCTCTGTTCCTGTAGAATAAGAATATCTAAGGGGCTACTCCCGGTTCGTTGTCCGTTTTGAGTAATTCCACTTTGAAAGTTGTTTATTTTGATGAGTTTTTGACCCTTTCTATGAAAGTACTACTAAAACGGTGCATACCTACCTCAATAAATCAGTTTTTTTAACATTTTAGCATTGTAGGTATTGTATTTACAATATAACATCATCATCACCACCATCAGCCTATATTAGTCCACTGCTGGACATAGGCCTCCCCTAATGAGCGCAATAGCGCCCTGCCTTCAGCTTGACGCATCCAACATCTGCTTGCAGTCTTTCGCAGGTCTTCATCCCACCTAGCCAGATGGCGTCCTACATACGTTTGCCAAGTCGTAGTCTTGACTCAAAAAGACGTTTGGTATTTGCCTTGATCTAGCCCTCTTCGGCACATTACACAGTTCCGGTAACGATACATTGCAATGTATCGGTAATAAAACAATCGGTAATAAAACAAAATAAAATAACAAGGATTTAAAAATGTGCGAAATAAAAATCATTTGCAACTTTTTACATACTAGCGGAAATAGTACATTGTTTCACTAAGAGCGAAAGTAAATTATTAGTCCCGAGACGGGGAGGGCAGCGTGCCAATAGTTTTTATATCTAATACTTTTAGAATTAGATATAGGGCTGAAAAGTATTATTTTCAACCCGCTCCTCAGGTAACTTTTCGAGTTTAGTAATGAATAATTGATTTGGTTTATAAAAAACTATAAACCGACTTCAATTATATAGATCCCATGTCAGAACTGGACTAAATAAAAATGGGACCACACGAGAAGCACCAGCTTTCATATAAAAAAATAATTATGAAAATCGGACCACCCAGTCAAAAGTTCTGAGGTAACAAACATTTAAAAAATACAGTCGAATTGAGAACCTCCTCCTTTTTTTGAAGTCGGTTAAAAAGGAATAAGCACATCAAAAGTACGCCATTACCGTTGTTAAAAAAGAAAGGACGGATAGCTGTATGACTCCATTATCCATTAGGTATATGTTATTTTTTATATCACCCGGTACATTACATACATACATAGTTATTTTGATAAAATGTCAAACGAGAAAATGTTTTTACGTTCAGGTCGCTACATGTTATAGGCTTCTTCCGCTTTAGGATCAAAAAAATATAGTCGAAATAAGGACCTCCTCCTTTTTTAAGTCGGTTAAAAATTGAAAATAGAACGAAAGACGTACGCGGACTATATCTGCCGTATAGTAGGTATTAGTGACAGATAAGTTCTCTACTCTAATAAGTCTATTATGTCCAAAAATGCTGCGCCGTGTCAGGGAGCCGGCGAACAACGAATACCAGTTAATGATTCACTAAGTAATTCTAAATTCGGAAAATTCGGAAAAAAACTTGTAGGTAGCAATTAATTAAAATTAGGAGAGGTTTATAAGTAGGAGGGATTGTCATCTACACTTAGTGATTTTCGCAAAAATGCTGAAATTGATTGCCTGGAAGAAATTGGTTATAGCGATAAGGCCGCCCGTTGTACTGTTTTACTTAATTAAGATTCAAGATATATTTTGTATCATTTCTTATGTATAATAATAATAATAAAGTGCAGTTAAAACGATTAACGTGATAAGATAATAGGGTTTTGTTATTCTCACAGATCACAGAAAAATTTAACATCTTTTTTCGAGTATATTTCAAAACGGACAACTGCAACAGTTTTATCGTAGTATAATTTTTTTGTCCTATTGAAAAGAGCTATCCAACGACGTATGACTCATCTTGATTGGACAAAGTACCCAAAAGGCCCAAAATGCCCATCCTCCTTTACATCGATCTTCAACATTAGTGAGATATCGTTTTGTGAATCGTAAAATGAGGCACCAATTCCAAAGCTATCTTTTGATCCATCTGTAAATATCTTGTAATAAGTAGGGTACTGCTCATTTAAAAAATCTATACACATGTTTTTTAAAGTTAATTCATGATATTGACGTTTAGGGTTTGCAACACAGTCTATATCCGGTCTTAGGCAATCAGAGAGGTTAATACTAGTGATCCACTGATCCAAAGAAAACATACCTAACATTGAATTTGAGTAAATTGAAAGTGATTTGAACCTATCATATATTAGTGTAAGTAAGGGTTTTTTCTTTTATTATTCCAATACCTACTTTGAGAGAACATATCGGATAAATTAGAAATAAGCTTAACCGACGAGCTATTTATAACGGATTTATTTTTTAACCAATATTTACCAGCTAGGTAATGTCTTCTAAAACTTAAAGGGCACAAACTGAGATCACTTTCCATTACGTGAATCGGGGTGCTCTTTATATAACCGCCTATTGTTCTCATTGATTGATTTTGAATTTTGTCTAACTTGTACATATTTGTTTTACAGCAGTTATCATATAAAAAGCTTCCATAATCTAACCGACTTCTTATAATACTTATGTAGAGACTACGTAGATGTTTAGGGTGGACGCCCCAGCCTGAGCCTGAGAGAACCTTAAAAATATTTAAATATTTTAATACTTTTTCTGACGTTTCATTTATATGTTTATTCCACCGCATCGATCGATCCAACCACATTCCAAGATACTTTACATTATTTACAGTTTCCAAAGTAACATCTTTAATTTGAAGGTTAATGCTGTGACGGCGAAATCCTCTTGTAAATAAATACGCATACTTTACTTTTTATCGGTGAAATTTCTAAATTAATTTTTAGTAAATAAATCATTTAAGGTGTCTAAAGCCAACTGAAGGTGATTTTGTGCCTCTGTCCAATTTGTAGAAGATACAAAAATAACGTAATCATCAGCGTACTGGGATATATTAAGATGAGCTATAGATTTTATTGATTTACAAATATCTATTGTTGCTATATACAACAGAGGCGAGCACGGGTCCCCTTGGGCTAAACCTAGTCCTGTACTTCTTGTGATTTTATAGTCGTGTCCTTCAATCATTAAAAATCTTTGGCTCAAATAGGACCAGAGGTAATTACAAAATTTTGCGCCAACTTTATATCGATCTAGGGTTCTCAAAAGAAAATAAATATCTACATTATTATATGCGTTTTCTAAATCTATGAAACATCCTACCGTGAATAAATTGTTTGTATATCCTATTTGAATACTTGTAACTAAATCCGTTAAATTGTCTAGACAGGAACGTGATTTTCTAAATCCTTTAGTATCCTCCGAAAATATACTTTTGTTTTCAAAGTACCACTCTATTCGGTTATTTATAATAGCATGAAATATTTTACAACAACACGAGATAAGAGAAATAGGCCTAAGTGATGAAATGCTATCAGTATTTCTGCCCGGTTTAGGTATAGGTATAATGCGAACCTGTCGCCACTGATAAGGAACAAAGCTTTGCGTAAAGAATACATTATAAAGTTTAAGCAACATGTTTTTCCCTGCTATTGGTAATTTAAACAACATTGAATACGAAATATCATCCACGCCAAGGCACGTGTCCTTAGATTTTAAACAATTTGTAAATTCGGACCAAGTTATTTCAGTTTCCAAAGTACAGTTTTGAGATGTGTATCCTGGACACTCTCTATTTACATAATCGGGGGCTAGGCTGCACAATAACGACTCAGCGATACTCTTATCAATTTGTTTTTTAGTTGATTTAAAACCCTTCAGCCATCGCATTTTTCTCCACATTTCAGAGGCTGAAGATATCTCATTTATAGACGAACAAAATTCCCGCCAACTTTTACTCTTAGCATTTCTAATAAGTTTTTGAGAATCGCGGGTTTTTTCTTGCAGTGAGTTTAAATTAGTTGGTGTAGGATTCTGTCTAAATTTTTTAAGTGCTAGTCTCCTCTCAGCGACTACTTTAGATAGATCAGGAGTCCAATATGGGTTAGGAACAAAATTAGCTTTGGGATTAAGGCATACTTTGACGAATGGGATACTTGCGTCTGCAGCTTTGTACAACAAATTGATAAAATCATCGTAGGCTTCCTGAGGGTCATTGGAGATAACAAAATGCGTACACTCATCTTCTATTACTTGGCCATACTTTACCCAATCCGCTTTTTTAAAATTACGTCTTTTATGGATAATAGGAGAATGATCTATCGACGAAGCTTAATCACTAGGTGATCACTTCCGAGACATTCATTTGTGACATTCCAATTGAACTTCACAGCAATATCCGACGATAAGAACGTTATATCAGGAGCTGACTGCTGTAAAATACCACTAACCAACTTTAATCGCGTAGGCCTACCATCTAATTATGGTCTATAAGCGAGTCCAGGATTTGCGTACCTCTATTATCAGTTTTGTTCGACCAGTTGGCGTGATGACCGTTAAAATCCCCAAGTATCAGAGTCTTCTTATCACAAAACGAAAAAATTGAGTCCCAATCACTACAGGAGGTGCGAGCGCTAGGTGGACAATATAATGAGACTACATTGTCAACTATTTCACAATTAGAGATTTCAACAGTCACCATCTCAATAGCCGCGTTAGCACTTCGCAATGGAAGCAACTGAGCTGAAAAAGATTTGTGTATCATTATAGCTACTCCGCCATATGAGTCCGCCCTATGAGATCTAAATACAGTGTATTCTTTTAAATTAACTATTATATCGGGGTTTAACCATGTTTCAGACAGAGCAGCAATATGAATTTTCTCTTGACATAACAGTTGTTCAAATTCCACTAGTTTCGATTTTATACTTTGAGCATTCCATTGCAAAATGTTAAGTTTGACTTTACCCATAATTAACTAAATAATTTTTGTAAAAAAGGCAAGCTTGAGATATTTTTCAATATCCAATTGATTGCCCACTCCAAACATAAGTGCACTACATTCTGGATTCTACTCTTCAAAGGTTCATTGCTCTCATTAAATATCACATCTTTAAACTGACTCAGTAACGTAAAGAAAGAAACATCAGATTTTACCGTACGTCCCTTTTTCTTGTTTCGGTTACTATCCAGTTGTTCACGTATGTGTATACTACCTTCAGATTCGGACGACATATCTACATCATGTGCAAATTGTTCAACATTGGGTTCCAAATTCTTCTTCTTCCTTTCTTTCGTTGTGTCTTGCTTTTGAATCGATTTTCCTTTCGGTCCAGCCAGTTTTTTCTGATTAGCAGGGGTCGACGCTGCTGCCTGAGCGTATGAGTAAGTTTCTGCTGTAGAATACTCCTCCACCGGCAAAATGGAGCTGAAGTACTTCGTAGTTCCAGGTGTAGGAAGGGGGGGCATCGTATCCAAATCTACAGCAGGCCTATATTGTGGCTGCGAAGTGTCGTAAGTACTTATTTCGGGCGGTACATACATCGTCATAGCTTTTCTGTACGAAACATTAAATTCAGCCATTATTTCTCGTAACTTCTTCTGTTTTTTATACTCTGGGCAGATTCGATTTAATGCTATATGTTTTTTTGTACAGTTAACACACTTGAAAGTGACAGTATTGCAATTATCATGTTTACCTCCACATTTTACGCAGTAAATGCGCTTCGAAGGGCACATTTTAAGGGTGTGACCAAAACGCCAGCATCTTGAACACTGTGAAACTGGAAATAGGTATGGCTCCACCTTGACTTGCATATCATATATGAATAGGTATGATGGTAAAGTAGGGCCTTTGAACCCAATTCGTACAGACTCGCTGTCAGTCCATCCACGCTCTGCATCATCCTGCATTCTACGTTTGAGTCGTTTTACATTGGCAACTTCAATGGAGCAGGTTATAGATTCGAGCAATTCTTTTTCTGACAACTCTAATTCGATATTTTTGATCACGCCATAGGAAAGTCCCACTTCAAGAGGGCGTTGAAACCTCCAGCCCAATTCTAAAAGATGATTGCATTGTATCAGCATATCAGCATTTTCTTCTCCGCATACCTCAACAGATATTTTGTACGGATTAATGTATTTAACTCGAACGATGTTTAAATTCTGATTTTTAAATAATTTTGCTAGGGCAAATTGTTTTGGGAATATATCATTAGATGTTATAGATATTTCAATACTGCCTCTTATTTCCTTAGATCTTTCTCTTCTACTAATAACTGTTTCCCATTCTCCGTATTCTTTAGTACCTTTTACTTTTTTCTCGGCATGAAGGACCTTATCCGTGGGCGAAATTATAAGTTTTCTTTTCATATAAGGTTCAAGCTCCATCTCAATAGTTTCCGACATTTCCAAAGATGATATTTCAGATACTGGTTCTTCCGATATAATAAGTTCTCTTACTTCCTCGGTTGGTTCATAACTAAAATACTTCACAAACCTTTCTGTAACAGGAACACAGGTCTACAGGCACCTACTGTTCTTACAGTAGGTGCTATGTAATCAGTACAATTTTATAAATACTAAAAATAAAAGACAGACATATTTTATTACAATCCCATTATTTAAAAAAATAAGCTGCTGAAACATATTCAGCAGTCCTCATTAGATGAGAACTAACATTGTTAACCAGGAACACTCGGTGAAAATCTATTCGTTGTTATCACCGAGATATCTCTTAGTCCTTAAATTTTTAATTAGTTTTTATTTGATATAAGTCAGTCATCAACTGCTTTTTAAGAAAACTCTTTAACTTCTATTTTTAGTAGAAAAATTGATCTCAACAATTTATATTTTTGTAGTTACAAAAATATAAATTGTGTCTTTATGTTAATTTATTATTAAGAATGTTGTGTTCACCTATTATATAATTAAAGGTTTATGTAAAAGAACAATAAGTACTGCCATTACATTAAGTTATACTCGTATTAAGCTATTACATGTATACTGTTGGTGAACCTTTATTGAATAAATAAAAAAAAATGTATTTTATTGTTTTGCTCTGAATATTGTCATCTTTCAAGACTATTTCCTGATTTCCTTTTGGGTATTTTTGGCATAGAATTTCACTCAAGCGACCATGATAGTGTCTGGCCAAGCGCTGTGAAATACTTTAGTAGATTAACCCCCGGTTTCTCGAACGCTTATTATTTTGACAAATTGTTGACAATTTGTCAGGCTGTACACGCACTGCTTTTATTACTCGCGTGGTTTTTTTTGCAGAATTAGGTAAGTAAATGGAAGTTCACTAGCGGAAAAATATGAATGTTTGGAGCACTATAAAGTTGTAGATAGCTAAAATAGCAAGGAATTTTATTCGTCGTACGTGTAAGTTACGTTAAGCACGCAGGTTATATTCCGCGAGATTAAAATTCACGCTGTCAGATTCCGCAGTGCGTATATAACAAGCCGTTGACTATCCATTCAATGTGACAAGCGTTCGAGAAACCGGGGGTAAGGCTTCCATGGCACTGTCAGCATTATGAATCTTTGATTGCCAATCAAACATTATTTTCATGTTTTACGGTAAAACGTCATTGCACTCTGAAATAATCACACAATAACTGATTAGGAAAAGAAAATAAGTCTGTTTTCTGTCTACACACTTCTGAATAGCAGTTATAAGTTGCCTTAAACCTACAGCCCCTGTAACTTCCATTCGCAAGGTAGAATAGGTAGAATGGTGGAGTTGAAGTAAATTTCAATAGGTTGGTTGGTACAGGCCCTCGTGTATGGGTAAACGAATGTATAAAAATATAATTGAAGGCAATTAGAAGAAAACAGAATCAATACCTACCTACGTATCACTGAAAATTCTCTATTATGTGTATAATTCTAGAATATTTTCTTTAGCACGTGTAATGATTAAAAATAATACAATTTATTATAGATTCAATAATAAATAGAAATACATAAAAACGTTTGCGGCACACGTGCGAACTGTAACGACTTCAAAATAATCAGGAAACGGCTGCCATTATTTGAAAGTGACGTCATTACGCGCGCTGATAGTGATGGTACCTAATAAAAGAAGTTTTCAATCAAATAATCAATCAAATTTTGCAATGCATCGATTTTGATTAGGTACTCTGACTAAGTTGCCGACTTATGCTGATTGTTAAGTTTCATAAATCGAAGAAAATTATTATATTAACGCTCTTCAAATAATCTTCTTATCATCTTGAATAAAAAATCATGTCATTGGAAATAATATGTTGGAATAAAATAATAAAAATGTTGGACAATTCACTCACACAGCATTATCTAGCCCCAAGCTAAACAGCGCTTGTGTTATGGATACTTGATAACTAATATACAATACATGGATAAATATTTTTTATTACACCTACAAAGGAAACATCCAGAACGTTATGAACAAATATCTGCAGATCGTACACACATTTGTCCCGAGGCGGGAATCGAACCCACCACCTCCTGCGTCGCAGGCGGACCTTCGCCCACCGCGCCACAGAGTTCGTCATACGATACCAGTGTTTACCGTCTATATTAATAAATGTATATTCTTACAAATCAATTTTTATTTGTTTACGTTATTTGTGTTTTATCTATAACTGTTCAGCTTTTTCAACTTTAGATTTTTACATGGAGGGTGACCCCCCCTAATATCGGTCACGATTTTTAAACTTTTTTGTCAAGATCCCGGTGCTTCAAAATGATATACCTACAGGATGAATTTTATTATCTTACTAGCTGCGCTCCGTGGCTTCGTACGTTTTGGCGTGAAGAGGTTACAACCATCCATCTAACCATCCATACATCCATACAAACTTTCGCATTTGTATTATTAGTGTCATGTGATTCTTATTTTAAACAAGTATTGTTTAACTGACATTATTATTATTATTAAAAATAATAATTTAGGCCCCTTTACAGCCAACCATTTGTTATTTGACAAATGACGTGTATGTGTTAATTTAAAAATTACGGGTTGTCTATGTTTTTTCTTTTTCTTATCAAGTGTATGTCTAAATGTACCTACGGTGGAATAAATAAATGGAATGATATGAAATATAGCTGCAGAAATGTAATCCGCAACCGTAGGTACGACGTATAGACTCCACTTCTGAGGGTTTTAATTAAAAATATTACAGATCGCGTACCGAGGGCCCCTTGACAATGAGCGTAAATAATATTTCTAAGCAAACTGATGAAAATATTACGATCTATCGTATGAACCTACCAACCCTTACAAAAATTTTCTCTACCTATCTACCTACCTACATAATTTATAGTAGTCGATTTTATTATCGATTATTTTTTCATAATGCAAATTTTCCAATATAAATAATAATCGATGCTAATCTCAAAAAGCGTTTTGAGTGAGATGTCCCATCACTACACTACGTTCCATTCGATCAATCTTTTCGAAATTTTCGCCAAGGTAAGATCTCTCTGTAATTATTTTTACTATTTTTAGTACGCGAAATAACAACTAAAAAAAGAGAAATATCTCTCTTTTTTTAGTTGTTATTTCGCGTATAATGTTTATTACGTGTTATTAAACTTGATTTTCTCTTAAATTAGATGAAACGTTCTTCCGCAAGTGAGCAAATAGCAGTGCAGCGCGCCATGGTTGGATCTCCATCGCCAGGCAAAGTTGACGAAGCGGTAGGTAGGTATCGTGTATCCTCTCTGGTAAGTTGATTTCAATGTCTAACCTTACTGAAAATCAGATAAAAACTGCAAGGCTATTAGTGCCTAAAAACTAACCAAAGAATTTTTTTTAATTAAATGGCGCCATCTTCTAAATTGTTCCATTTTCAAAATACCTAGTAGGTACATAGGTCCGAAGTCCGAACGCGTCATGTCATGGCGCTAATAAATTTTGATTTTGTTATAATACCTATTTCCATTAACGTTGCCACTTACCTACATAAGTATCTTTTTATTATAAATCGTTATTTGACAACTTTTGCATCGTGTGCAAATCCAAGTTCCATGTCCGCTTTTTTATGAATGATTTTCTTTAAAATTACGGGGTTATAAGCATAGGTTCATGAATAAGCTAGGTAATTTATCAAGGAATATTTAGATACCAATAAGTAAGTACTTGCTAATAGCAAGAGCAGGTAGAAATCATTTTGCGTAGTTTGTCAACCCACAACGGCGCGGCGGCGGCGCCGGCCGGCGGCGGGACTAACGAACTTTTTCAATGTGATTGGGCGTTTTTCCATTAGCCAGCCCGGCACCGGCGCGCGCCGGGGTTTCGTTTTTCCACTGCGCCGGTGTCGATGCCGGTTAACGCCCGGTGCGCCCTCCTACCCGCCCCGCGCAGTTACACACTCACACGGCTTCATATCATAATAAATATGCTATACACCAGAGATGTAACGGAGCGTCGATTCCGGTTCCGTTAAGTCGGAACTTCCGATTATAATTACACTTTCGGTTCCAATTTCGTTTCTGATACTTTTATATCGGAAGTTAAGGACAGAACGGATACCTTAGCCCCCATACAAACGTACTTCCCGCTCCATTTGGAAACTACGTCCCCGATCGTATTGAAATTTTTCATACATAATCGGATGACAAATAGCCATGTCTGTAGTTTTTTCGTTTTTTAAAAAACATTATGATCTTTAAATGAGAGCGAAACTAATTTGCCATATTTTGACCACCAAATCGAGTCATTTTCAAGCTATTTTTTATGCATGATAGACACCTTTATTCGAAAATCTGTCACACTGCAGACATCCTAAATATATTCACAATTAGAAATAATCAAAAATATTTCTAAAATCAGTCGTTTCTTCAAAATGAATCGGGAAGTACGAAAAACTATCAAAAATTGGTGAAATTCCTTCTAGTTTCTGCAACCGCTCGCTCGCACGCGGGGGGCGATGCGGCGCGCAGGGGGCGAAATTCCGAAAAAAGGCGAACATCGCCGAATAGCCGACACGATGCGATGACGACGACCGACGACGCGGCGACGAATCTTTTATTTTCGTAGTCGGTCGGGCGTCGTCGGCTATTCTGTGCTAGTTATTTATTTCTGCTACACGTATTAGTATTTTGCCTTATTTAGACGTAATCAAACGAGATACCTAGGTAGGTACCTATTATTTCTATTTAGAAAACTTCTTGGCCTGTGCATTGGATTTGGATTTTGCCTTTGACTTGGTAAACTACGAACATACTTGCAAATGACCAGCAAAAATGGACCCATCCAATAAGTAGGTACTAGCTAAGCTACCTATCTAACCTACTATGGATTATGGACCGAATTATTTTGCTGTTTTATAGAAAATGGTTCTGAATTGATCACATAAAAGTTTTACAATCGAAGGATTAGTATTTATCCCGTCAAGCTTAAAAAACAACCAAATAGGTAGGAGGTACCTACCTACCTACTTCAGAAAAACTACATTTTGGGTGACATCTTCGCCAAGTTTGATCGAAGTTTAATAATTCTTTCTTTACTGTCTAAAGTTTGAAACATAAAAAGTAGGTAGTATCTAAAACATCCTCTTCTCATGATAATTTCACTGATCTATCTTTATCTTTTATATAAAAGAAAGTCGTGTTAGTTACACTACCTATTTATAACTCAAGAACGGCTGAACCGATTTGGCTGAAAATTGGTGGAGAGGTAGCTTAGAACCAGTAGACGGACATAGGATGGACATTTTGTTCCCGGCTGAACGAATCTTGATGAAATTTGGCAGGGAGGTAAACAGTATCCCGGGAACGGACTTAGGCTACTTGAATAGAGCGTGGGAAGCCGCGGGTAAAAGCTAGTTACTAATAATTTATCTCTATGATCCCCATGGCAACGGACGTAATAACAAGAGGCTTATAAAATTGATGCGAGGATACCTATCCAAAAAGTATCAATGAAGACGGATAGCAATAGCATAGAACGAAGGAAGATCAGTTCTGGGCTGATGATATTGTCAGGGTTTTGTACGCGTAAGGGTCTCAAAATTTGTACCTATTACTAAGCCTCCTGTCTATCAGCGGGCTGCATTTTATGAATCGTGATAGTTAGGCACATTGATTTATTAAAAACGCGCCCTTTTTAAATCAATGGTTAGGCATTATACATTTTGACTGAGGGCGTATTTCTAGTGTTCCTCTAACGATAAATTATCATCATCATCATCAGCCTATATTAGTCCACCAATGGACATAGGCCTACCCAGTGCTGGATTTACACATTTGCCGCCCCAAAGCTTTAAATTTTTTGCCGCTCCTACCGACTTCTGTGTAAGTCAGTAAGACAGTCTGTGGCGCGGTGAGCGAAGGTCCGCCTGCTACGCAGGAGGTTGCGGGTTCGATTCCCGCCTCGGGACAAATATTTGTACGATCTGCAGATATTTGTTCAGGGCGTTCTGGATGTTTTCTATGTACAAAAAAAAATATATATCTATGTAGTGTATTGTATTACGTATATCAGTTATCTAGTACCCATAACACAAGCTCTGCTTAGCTTGGGGCTGGTTAATGTTGTGTGAATTGTCCAACATTATTTTTATTATTATTATAATTTTGACTGGGTGGTCCGATTTTCATGTTCTTTTTTATTTGATTGTGGTCCTATTTTAATTTCGTCCAGTTACGACTATGGGATTAATGAAAAAACTATATAATTCAAACCGGATTCGGTTTGAAGTTTTTTGAAACAAAATCAATTATTTTAGGAAAAAATATTGTTTGCATTATTTTTACAACAACTTTTTGGGTTTAATTTTAAGTTAAGAAAAGCAAAGCAAAGGTTTGTTTTTACTACACTACTTATAAGGTGTGGTGGGCTAAGGAAGATAAGTAGGTTAGGTAAGGCCAGATACTGGTAACCATGCACCTGTCAACGTCAAAATATCCAAAAGTTGCTCGTACTTGGTCTCAAAAAACTCAAGTCTATAACCTCTGGGAGCCGTGATATAAATAAAACTTCTATGTCAACGCGATCAAACGTTACAACCGTTTATGTCCGAATATCTTGAAGTTAACAAGTGAATCATGTAGAAGCCAAGTTTGTGCAAAGTTACTTTAAACCAGGGCAAGTTTTAGTACCGGCAGGCGGAAAAATACATTTTTGTTCTTTTAGGTACATTTTATTTGTAGTAGTAAGAAAGAACTGAAATTTGATCGAATTTGAGGTAAAAGGCGGAAGCAAATGTTATCGCAAAATTTACGTGTTTTTTACCTATACCATGTCCATTTTGAATGAGGCATAAACGTAAATAAACCGCCCATACTTAACCTAAAATTCACTTTGTTGGCGCGTCCTTTTATACGTAATTTACAATACTTGTCAATTTTAGATCCTCCCTTGAATAAAAATTGCCTACAATTATATCTGAAACTCGACGCCAAGCAAGTGAGATTTTGTTATTTGTGTCGTATTTTGTTTACTAACATGCTCCATTCAACGTGGACAAACCATAGGTTGTGTGCCTAGGTATTTGGATGTTGTGCAAAAAGCTTGTAAAACCAACACAATAACGAGCGGAGCTAGCTTAACTCGTATCTAAGACCAAGACAAGCAAAATTGCACACAAGTTTCAGACTTTTACAGCTGCTGGCAAAAAAAAGAAAGCCACAAAACGCATAAAAAAAGCGTTTATTTTTGTTAAGATTTTAGTGAACGTCTATCGATAAACGACTTGTAGGCACACTTTTCTAGCAATAATGAATGAAACAAACACAAAATAAGAACGGCGAGCGCGGCGATCGGTAAAAAAATATGAGAAGTTTGGGTACGGCAATCAGCAAATAAAATAGCTAAGACAATGGTGAGCAAAGTGAACTGCACAAATCTGAATCTGATTGAGACTAATTATTTTGTATTAAAAAACTTTTTACTCGCATCTAAGACAAGAATGGTAGCAGCTCTAGAAATAAAGTAAAAATAAAAGTTTTGTATGATTTATTGTAAAGGTTTTTAAAAATAACTACTTATTAAAATCTGTCTTTGGCGCAGAGCTACCAACTAAAAACATTCCAGGTAGGTATGCATCCAAAAATGTACAATGATGCGTCAAATGAAACACAAGTCGTTTTGCGCTGGATGATGCTAAAGGTGCTTTGTGAAGATGTTTTTGAAAGATTTAGGACTGCTTAAATAGCAATGAGTATCTGCAATAATTTTAGAACATAAAATGTTATAAACTTTCATTATTTTGGCCCGTAGCTTTTGCTACTCCTGCCTGTGGACAATTCGCCACTGTTGATATGAGTGGTTAATTAAAAGTTCAGTAAGGATTTAGGCGTCTTTTACTTATTTTCACATACGCGCCGATTACGCTGATGACACCGCCCTCGCCAATCAATTCTATGCCGGGCGCCGCCGCCGCCGGTGAAATGAGCAACGGTGCACATGTCTAATACGTACTTAAATTATTAATTTCTATTTTCAAATTGAAACTTCATTAGTAAACACAATATCTATTGTTTTTTTTATATAAATAATACCATATTCTAAATGATTATAATGTTTAGTAATTTTTCCTACTTACCAATTTTTTTTAGTATACTATTATAATGTATATTAAGTACCTAACGAACGGACACGAAGGCAGTCGAAGCGGCAGCAGCACGCCCTCCCAAGGCGGCAAGAGTGGGGAAAGCGGCTACTGCCGCCGCCGCCACCCCACCTCGTGTCCGCAACCTTAATTTTTTTTGGGGTCAATTTTGCCGCCCCCCTAGTTTCGCCGCCCTAAGCTTTAGCTTTTTCAGCTTCTATGGTAAATCCGGCCCTGGGCCTACCCTAATGAGCGCCATAGCACCCTATCTTCAGCTTGCCGCGTCCAGCATATGCCTGCAGTCTTTCGCAAAACGGAAAATAATGTTGGCAGCTGCTAAGCAGCGTTACTTCTCACTCTGAGTTATGTCAATAAAAGAAGACAGAGTGAGAAGTAGCAGTGTGCTACGTAACAGTCCGACCGAAACTGTTGCACCGCTCCTTAGGAAAGTGCGGCGAGGTGGGGGCCGGGGAAAAAAAGAGCAACAAGAGTGCTGAGAGCTTTCTTTCGGCCACTTTAAAAATGATGGTCTTGATATCACGAGATAACGCTCTTTGGATATTTATCTCGTGTGCGTCTTACGACTTTCCCCCCCGTCTCGCCGCGCGCATACCTCAGGCGCGGTACAGGAGTTTCGGTCAAACTATGGTAAATTATTACCTCAACAAACAGCCTATATTGGTCCACAGACGCAGGTCTCCCCCTGATAAGCACCTTTATTGGCTGTTATCTCATGGAGAGTAATGCCCATAATCCCCAAGCTGGGCATGCGGTTTGGGGATCGCAGTTTGGTGACAGAATTGTTCGGCAGAAGGCGCTGCTGCCCGCCTCCGGTAATTAGCTGGGCCGGCGAACTTCGTTCTGCCCTAGTTCACTCACTTTGAGATTAAAAATATATAATTTTTTTTAACTTTTCTTCTTTACAAACCTTGTCCTAACAATAACGAACACATAAATAAATAATGCTGGACAATCCACACGAGATTATCTAGCAGTATATATTATAAAACAAAAATAATTATCCAATTTGGTGCAGTCGTTCGGCGATGCATTTTTATTTGTAAGCTGCTCCCCGCGGCTTCGCACGCGTTGAAGTTAGAATTACCTGTATGCAAAATTTCAGCCAGAAGGGAAAAAACCAAAAGAACCAAAAACACTGGGTAGGTAAGTAAGGGTGGTTAGGTACTTTATTTAGTAGTACCTACGGATAAACTTTTGTAAAAATGCACGCCCCATCTGGTTTATCTCTACCTTCCTACACTTGATTGATTTGATACGTAGTGGTAGGTGGGAGTGGGAACTAAGTACCTAGGTAAGTATAAAATACATGAAAAAACAATTGGAATATTGTTCATAACATAAAAAGCACACGTTAGGTAGGTACCTTACCTACCTACCTAACGAGTGCTTTTTAACTTGGCGGAAGCTTGATGAGTAGGTATAGGTTAGGTACCTATACCTACTCATCAAGTTTCCGCCAAAAAGTCTCAAACATGTCACAAAAATAAAGTTAGTAGTTGGTAGACCAGTATACTTGCCTATTCTATTATAGGTACCTACCTATTTTGTAAATGATTGCATCAACCGACTACGTACTAATTAAAACCTATTCTGTGCCGTCACTGGGCACGAGCGCACACACATCCACAGCTTTGTATTTGATGGTTAGATGCGCTTTCTCACTCATAGCGCGCCCCATTTCATTCGACGTGAAACAACAACAAATCCGCATGGGCCGGCCGCTGAGATTTGGAAGACGTTCGTGGCCACCTTAATCGGAAGTCGGACGACGATTACATCAAATTTGTCGTGGCTCGCGACAAATTTGATGTAATGAAAAGAAAAACGTATGGGTATTAGTGATGATCCGTTATTGTGGTGGAAAGTAAAATTCCAGCCCCTCAAATCAATTGCCCGCCAATATTTGTCATGTCCACCGGGATCGGTAGCGAGCGAACAACTTTTTAGTGGTGCTGGCCTAATTTACGACTCCTTAAGAAATAGATTGGATGGGGACAAAGCTTCAAAGCTTTTGTTTATAAAGTACAATACATTACTTGTGGAGTCCATTTTGATTTAATTTGTTTTAGCTTTTGTACATTTATTGTTATGTAACCAAATGTAAAACACGCTGATTTGGGTTTTAATTTTAATTTAACTTTAAATTCATTACTCTTTTGTTTATTTGGAATTATGATTATATTATAAAATTGACTATAAATCATGTTTTATTTGTCCTTAAACAAACTGACCCTGCTTCTGATTCCGGTTCCGATTTCGATTCCGATAAATCAAATTTCAAAACTCTGATTCCGATTTCGGATTCGATAAAACGACCTCCGTTACATCCCTGCAATACACATGCAATTTTGCCGGGCCGGCACCGGTGGGGTGGGAAGCTTGCTTCCCCGGCAACGGCACGGCGCCGGGGGCCGGGTAATGGAAAAACGCCCGACCAGTCCACGCGAGCGAGCGGCACACCTAAAATGGCGTCCGTGTTTTAGTTTGTAAACAGCTTTATGGTGTAATTATTGTGTTAGTAGGAAGTGATGTGAATACATGTAATTATGCGTAAATACCTATACTACCTACTAAAAGTGGTAGTTTTGGTGAATATCTATTGCGAAGTGAAAAATAATGCAAATTGTGTCACGATTTTGACTCGAAATCACGACCGAGTATATCATGTAAGTTTTATTAAATGACTACCTATAAGGGCATCTCTAGGAAATTGCTGCGCTGCCATGCCATGCCACCCACCACCGCCTCCCGGCGACGTTCATTTTTGCGTCCGTATTGTTGTCTTAGCGCACGTCCGTCGTCGCGTCAAAATATTACAAGTAGATAGTGCGACTTTCTTCTTAGACTACGGCGGCCGGCCGTCGCTTGCAGCTAAGCCTTGCAGTCCGTGTAGGTAAGTGGTACCTTACCTACCTATAAGAGCACTTAGTTTGACACGACATAGGCTATTAGTTATAGTTATATTAACGATGCCGATGGGAGAACGTACCATATCTATAGATTTTTAAATAATATGGATCTGGGTATTGGGTGAAGTACCACCTATCTATATGGCCACCGCCCGCCGCGCCGCCCCGCCACGCAGCGCTGTGGCGTCGTTGGCGGCGCGGTGCGAGTGCGACCCGTAGGCAAAAACGCAGTGCCGCGCCGGCCGCTGCGCCGCCGCCACGCTCTGGTGCAGATCGATTTTTGCGATTATGAAAGTGTTTTAGTGTTTACTGACAGAAATGTAAACTACATTGCATGCACAAATAAACTTTAATCTCAAAACTTTGTGTTCTTTAAGAAGTAGCGGCAAACAGCTGGCGGTGCGTGGCCAGATGAAAACAACAAAACCAATGCGTCGCGTCGCAAAAAGCAGCGACGCGAGACGCGGTGGCGACGACGACGACTGCGCAGCGACATCGACGGCACTAAAATGACCATATCATATCGGTAAATACAACGTGTAACAATATATGGGTACTATCCGAAAAGGGGGCGATTGTCCACCCTCCGGGGAACAACTTTTGTTCAACGACTTTTCGAATTTCGATTTAAATCTCTGAAAAAAACTGCAACAAAGTTTCAACATGGATAGCTGATTTTGTACGAAGTGACAACCCTAAAGTCAGCTGTTTCTTGCACTTGGGACAATGACCTCAGTATGGTCACAGATGGAGTGACAGGTTCAAAGTTCGTAAAGAGAAAAACGCCTACAGCATCATAGAGACAAATTGTCGTGAGTTATGTCACAGAATTATGGGCTAGGATAACATTTCAATTTGAAGGTTGAAGTTACGTGAAGTTAAAAATACGAAATAAACTGTAAGCTCTTTGTTTGATAACACAGTCATGTAATTTTCAAACTGTTTGTTATTTCTTGTGTATTTATCTCATTGAAACATCCACGGGCTGAGTTGCAGGGGTCGATTCTTAAGCCGCGACCACTACAGCTAACTTACCTAAAACTTTACTAAATGATTCTTTCCGTTATTCAATATCGGTAGTTAGTCTGTTCTGTCTGTCCAGAAATCTCTGACACGTGCATTTAGTCAAAGGCATGCGCCTAAGCGCCTTGATTGGCTCGGACTTTGTTAAACAGTTTTTAATCGCCAATCATAGAACAGATTGTCCCTTTATGAAACACCCCCTTTCGCTAATTGGCTGACGGCATCTATCTAACAAAACGCGCGTTTTATGTCAAGCGTACGTAGCATACTTTTTTGACCACGGGTTCCGCAACTTTTTTTAAATACCATTTTTTTTTTAATTCGTTCTTTCAAAAGCATAGCTTAATACTTTCCGTGTTTTACTTTTTGAACAGATGTTAAAATAAGAAAAATCGTGAATTGTTGTGACAAAGTAGGTACATGTACGTTTTAATGAAACATGAGTCACCGTCAAAGATGCAGGATTTTGTAGTAGGTATAGGTATAAAAACTACCTGAATTCACGCAAAGTGTATGTGTAGTTGTGAAATACCTACTTATTCATACAATTTTCCATCAGCTACTTAGGTAGGTACTTACCTATTATTTCACGACTGTAATCCTAACACCTACCTACTTATGTTGCCATCTTGGGGTTTATTGAGCTCATTTAAAATGAGCCCTAAAACGTTTCCATCTTTTCGGCGAAATCAAAAGGATGAACTAGTGATGTACATACTTACGCCACTACAATATGTCGCTTCGCTTTTGATCGTAATATCGATGAATAGTATTAACAGGCACGAAAATAAAAAAGTGATTAGGTGATACGTGATTTAGCAAGTTTGTGGTGAGTAGCTAGTTACTTGGTGTAGGTACTTATTTAAATATTAAAAAAATCCTTTTTCACAATAGTATGTTTGAGAGGCCTACAATTTTCTGGCACGGCCCAAATTCTAGAACTTATTTTCACTCAAGGACAAATCGAGACTAGCTCATTGTATTTTTTGTCAATTCTCATAGAAAACTATTAGGTATCAGTCTACTCTTGGATTTTGAGTCGCTTTCAATTAATTTTCATAGTAGGTAGTTAAGTGAGTACCTATCCTAATTGGGAAGGTCTAAAAAATAAAAAGAAAGTGTGCCTAAATAGTTAGGTATAGGTACACCTACCAACCTTACTCTTGTTTACAGATTCTCAAAGTGGAGTGCTACGCACATAGCCGCTATTTTTAAGAGGGCGCATTACGCCTTTTTTCGTATTTTTTATTGAGTCCTGTTTTTACAACCAAGGAACCGAAGAAAAATATGAAATTTTATGTAATTCTTATTTTTTACCACGGGGATCCCGTGATTACTGAGATCTAGGCAAACAAAAGATCTGTTACAACCATTGATTAATTAAAAAGGGAAGATAGGTAACGTTCTCCCAACACTTACTCAAAACACATTACATTACAACTACACGCAAACAAATACGCTCACAGTTCTATTTCCAGTCCTGTGCAATACAAATAAGAACAAAGACGGAAAGACGTATCCAAGACCGAAGTGAGACCGAGACAACAATATTTCACGCGAATCACGACCGCCCGTGCCGCGCCGCGCCGTTGACTGAGGTGGGAGCACACAATTTTACACAATATGAGGTTGCCTTTTTCGAGAAACTAGTACCTCATCTTCCCTTTTTAATTAATCAATGGTTACAATGCCATAATCACGTAAGAGCGTTTGTATGAAAAGTAAGACGGGTTGGTGTGTGATTCGGTTTTTCCGAGCCGTTTCCGCGTCCTACAATTTTGATTGTTTTGAAGCTGCGATTTGGCTATTTTTACCCGACTACCAACGGAGGAGGTTTATGAGGTTGACAACCTATGTTTGTATGTATGTAGCCGATTTTATGTTCCCACGTAGCGCTGAAAATACTAGTCCGATTATAACAAATGACGTATCGTTTGATTCGTCTCAGCATGCCGGTGTTTGTAGGCTCGGTGAGGGCAGCTGCGCGGGGTGGCAGGACGGCTTAAAAATAAGCCGCCGTGTGTAAGGAATTGCGCTACAAAATCGCCGATATCGCGCTTCAGAATTAGCGGCTGTGTGCGTATGGCTTGAAACTGATTTTGTGGTTTAATTTTGATTTATGATCATTCCTTAAAATAAGTACCAAGCCTACTTAACTTTATTTAACTTAAACATGGAAAAGAAAAAAAAATCTCACGAATTTTTGCCCTTTCGAGGATTCATCACAATCATCAATCACAGATCATTACAGAGCGTGGATGTTTTTTAAGGATCACCGAATAGCTACGTCCTAAACAGGTAAGTTCCTATTCAAAATTAAACAGAATTTCGATGATGGGTATATCGATGATAATCTAAGTACCTAGGTACACATCACTAGCTATTCCTTCCTAGGTAGGTACTAACCGTAATTAGATTTTAGTTCCACTTTCTTCGTTGTGCGGTGAAGAGCTATAGTAGTTTTAAAATTCAATCAGTAGAACTTAAAAACAATGGTGAATTACAGCAATGCTGAATATTATAATATGATACTGTGTGTGGGTGCATCTCCGAATCACGAACTGATGGCTGCGCGGAGACTGTATGGTGAAAGACACCCAGACGCGCCGCTACCCTCATACCGCTGCTTTCGTGAGCTTGTAGGAAGACTCCACTCTACGGGAACCTTCCACAGGAGTGACAGCGGAGGCCGTCCAAGTACTTTCTCGGCTCGCGACGAGGAGGCCATTCTTGATTTCTTCGATGAAGACCCTCGAAGGAGTACTCGTCGAGCAGCGGCTCAATTCGGCGTGCCTCACATGAGGGTATGGCGGGTCTTAAATGACGATGGCCAGCACCCGTACCACTACCGGAGGACCCAGGAACTCACTACAGCTGATTACGGCCCGCGCGTTCAGTTCTCCAGATGGGTACTTGAAAGGGCAGAGGCGGACCCAAGCTGGATCAGCACGGTGCTGTGGAGTGACGAGGCCACTTTCACCCGGAACGGGATATCGAATGTCCACAACGACCATATCTGGGCGCACGTCAACCCACACGCATCGAGCCAATCCTCCTTCCAACATCGGTGGTCCGTCAACGTCTGGGCTGGCGTTGTTGGAGACCGTCTTATCGGTCCAATATTCTTACCTAGCCGCTTAGACGGGGATACCTATCTCCAGGTCCTGTCTGAACAGGTAGAAGACCTGCTAGAGGAGCTCCCGCTGCGAGTCTACCGGGACCTGGTCTTCCAGCAAGACGGAGCACCAGCTCACTACTCACGTGCAGTGAGGAGCTACCTGGACGCGCGGTTCAATATGTGGATCGGCCGCGGAGGTACGATTGCCTGGCCACCGCGCTCCCCTGACCTCACCCCGCTTGACTTCTTTTTGTGGGGCTTCCTTAAGGGTGTGGTGTATACGTCCGAGTGTCACACACCTGAAGAGATGAGGAGTCGCATAGTGGAAGCGTGTGCCGCCCTTACTCCCATTAAGATAAGCAATGCCACAGCATCAGTAGTTGGCCGTGCTCGTCTGTGTTGCTCAGAAGAAGGGAGGCATATCAAGCCTTTCTTACAAGCATAAAATTCATAGGTAGGTTGGTATACCTACGTCGTTTTATTCCATCAACTTTTTATCTTGTGTAAATGTACCTGCCTACCTAACTAGTGCTAATTATGAGTGAATAATTTGTCTGTGATTGTGTACCTACGAGTGACCTACGAAAACATAAAATGTACCTACCTACCTAACTAGTGCTAAAGTGAGTGAGACCTGTTGATGCCTAAAAAGAAACCTAGTTCTGAAGTGAGTGAAAAACTTGTTTGTGATTGTGTACCTACGAGTGACCTACGAAAACATACGGTTAAATCCGTTCGAAAGAAGCCGTCTAGACAGCTGACAAACGAGAAAATATGAGGTAGGTGTCTATGTACATACAACTTTCCTAACTCTTATCTAGCATTTTAAAATTTTCTCAATAGTAGCTAGTAGGTACCTTCCTACCTACTTGCATCCTATAATTATTACGCATTTACTAAATCGTCTAGTTATCTCCCGCCATACCTGAAATCTACGAAGATAAACCTACATACCTGCAGAGGTTAGTAGGTATAGGTTGCCCGGATAGGGTTGTCACTTTATTTATGCACTAGGAAATTAAAACTTTTTGTATGGAAAACTGAAAATAGGAATTTTTTAATATCTCCCCCCCACAACTGTTCACCATGATGGTCTGAAACCTCCCCTTTCGGGGTACTACATACATTATGTTACACCGTGTATAGTCAATTCCTTAATTTTATATGAGGTAATGTTTATACATTCTAGATACATTCATAGATAACTCCATTCACAGAGTCCTGTTGATCTTTGCCACTTCCTTATTATGGCGCATACCTGAGTCGATATGACAGCGCCACCTATTTTATCATATTATTACGTTTAACATAGGAAATTTTAAAAATCCATCGTATAGTTTGTGGTATCTATTACTTATAGGATATGTCTTGATACGCACGCCTTTCATGCACGCACTCGTAAAACACCCGTTGAATAGTGAAATATGTAGTAACATACAGTACAGACGGACAGACGCAGACGTGCAGATGGTAGGTGTACGTAGTTTAGTTTAGTACCTACTTAGATATTACGTAATATATACGAGTAGATAAATACATACCACATAAAACTATCAGAGACACTTGAACATACATAATCGATTTGTCTATTAGAGCATTTAACTATGCAAGTAAATAGAAACTTATATATTTAGTTAGGAAATGCTTTATAGAAACAATATATAATTATGTAGTAAGCGATCCCTACAGTTTCCGAATAGTATATCGAATCTACATTTTATTACCAGGGAAATACACACAATCCTTTAAAATTATTTATAAAACGAATGCTCAAAATAAACTTCAATATCAAAACCGCGCGTTCTTTAGATATTTATATATAATTTGAAATCCC
The DNA here is from genome assembly GCA_955876795.1 of Eupithecia tripunctaria. NCBI lineage: Eukaryota > Metazoa > Arthropoda > Insecta > Lepidoptera > Geometridae > Eupithecia > Eupithecia tripunctaria. The sequence continues at coordinate 46,192 of CATPCX010000022.1, forward strand.
ACAGGACTTGGAGTAGCAGCAAACAATGACACTAAACAACTGACTGGCATGATGAAAACAAACAAAACTGATGCGTCGCAGCAACAGGCAACAGCACGCAGCGCGGCGCGTTGGCGACGACAACTGCGCAGCGGCATCGACGGCACTAAAATTACCATTATACTAACATCCCCAGATGCAAAACATTGGTAAATATAATCAATTCTTAATAAACAAAGTAGCCAGCTGTGGAGTGCCGGCTTAAAATTTGCGATAAGACAGGGATCTTACCAGAGAAAGATAAGAAGCGAGTTTTTGAAAGCGCCTTGCGATTACCCCTTTATTTGATTCACTGGAAGAAATCGCTTTAAGCGATAAGGCCGCCAGTTCCATTACTGTTTACTATAAATAAATAACTATGGCAAAAACCCTCTTACTCGTATTAGAGAGAGGTATGTTCAACAATTGTCGTACCTGCCGTTAATTAGTTAGAAACATAAAACTAACAGTTTCATGGTGCTTCGGTGCGGCGGCGGCGGGGCGGTGCGACTCGTAGACAAAAATACAGCGCCGCGCCGCCGCTGCGCCGCCACGCTCTGGTGCAGATCGATTTTCGCGCATTGGCCTATAAAAGTGTTAGTTTACTGACATAATCTCAAAACTTTGTGTTTTTTAAGGAGTAGCGGCAAACAACTGACGGGGCGTCGCAGCAACGCGAGACGCGGTAGCGAAGACGATGACGGCTGCGCAACGACATCGACGGCCTTATAATGACCATATCATAACATCCCGAGAGTCAAGTATTGGTAAATATATTCAATTTCTTCATTTTATATGAAGTAAGGTAGGTAATGTTTAGATATTCTACATAGATACATACTCCATTCACAGCGTCGCTCGTGTTGATCTTTGCCACTTCCTTATTAAGGCGCCTATCCGAGTCAATATGACAGCGCCACCTATTTTATCATATTATTATTACGTTTAACATAGGAAATTTAAAAAATCCATCGTACTGTTTGTGGTATCTATTTTAGGCTATTTTTTGATACCTCTGTAATAGTTTTATCTTTAAAAGTTTATAAAGAGATGCGAAAATAGAGTTTGGTGGCCAAAAAGCGCAACTTCGTACCTTTGCCTAAACTTTACAACATGAAACTATTACAAAGGCATTAATAATTATAAATAATAGTACCACAAACTGTACGATAGATTGTTTAAACTTCCTATGTTTAACGTAATAATAAGATAAAATAGGTGGGGTAGCCACTTTCACTTTTGTATGTGCATTAATTACAATTAAGTATTATTATAGACTAATTAAACACAATATATAGTATTAAAATAAATTGTATCTTAATAAAGGTCTTTTAAAGTATACTTCCTACTAGCTAGTAGAATAAAGAATTATTAAACGAAGTCGCGTGTGGCTTCTAGTCTGCTTAAAAGCAAAAATATTTTTTGCGCCATCTATATAAAAAATGAAGCATCACTTAGTATGCTACCTTACAAAGTATCACCACGCCATCTATCAACTGTTGCATGAACATTGAAAATATGTCTACTCTGTACTTAATCGATCAAACATGTTTTGCGACAATAGTTTCATAATTAAAAAATAAACTATAAATTTATGTGCTTATTCATAAAGATTTGACAGAGATTAATTGGTTTAAAATGCTGATTAAATGGTTCCCAGGCTATTGGCCAGCGCCATCTAGTAATAGCCTGGAATTTTACCGTTTTTTGAGTCACGAAATTTTGTTCTAGGTTATCAGTCTATTGTGTTTAGTTAGTCTATGGTATTATCAAGTCGATTCATTGCCAAGTCTCCAGGCAGACGAAAAACATGTTAATAAATAATTAAAATAATAAATCACAAGACTACGCACGCATTATCAAGTTCATAGTCAGTCATCTCTTTTAAATTGGTACAGTCCACACTAAGTACATATCGCTTCAAGAAACCAAGCAAACCCAGCTATCAATGCTATCTAAAAGTATCAATGCAAAGTTCGGTAGGTACTTAGAATAGTTTTCGAAATAATATATTTTCATAAGTGTGCAGAGGACGCGTAATAGGCGCTTTCACGTTGAAGATCTTTGTAATTCAGGACCTATCATCGTGTTCACAAATACTACTTATCATTTTGATAGGTACATGGATAGTAAGATACACCAAATTTTATAGGCATTTAAAAAAAAGATTTTAAGAAAATATTCTGCAGATGTATTATGTTGATACAATTTGTTGTAAGTTTAAATAAATGTTGATTTTTCAGAAAGAATTAAAAAGCTGAATGACAACTTACGTCTGCCTTGCTACATTTGCTGAACGATTGCACCTTCTACTGGGCAGAAAGAGATATTGTTCAAAGGTCAGTACCTATTTTTAAACTAAAAGAGAACTTACAAGAGAAAGGGCAGTAGAGTGTATTTCAAAACGACTTTCGATTACTTGCTCGCCTTTCCTTTATTTGGTTCCCAGGAAGTAATCGCTTGAAGCGATAAGGCCGCCAGTTCCATTACTGTTATCTATTATGCTTATTTATATTAAAATCTGTAGTTCTAAGGTGATGAATAAAACATGATAATATACAAACCCTATTATTAGAGAGAGGCTGTTCAACAGTCGTCGTACCTACCGTTATTAATTAAATATAAACATTAAATTGTATTGTATCTAATTTGCTTTATTCTTTTTCAGATATCTGCCTACAAATGGAGAATGCGTCGGATTCGAAAAAGTCTCCAGCTGAAAGAATTTGTCACCTTTATTTAGGCTATGAAGTATTGTTAAATATTATATTGTGAAATAATTTACTTATTACAAAATAACATCATAATTATTAGCAACTTTGATATTCTACCTTGACTATGTGAAAATTATATCAAGAATGACATTATATTTAGTTACTAGCTGCGCCCCGCGGCTTCGCACGCGTTATTCCTATGGAAACATTAAAAGGTGATTTTCATCCCACGGGAACTGATTTATGGGATAAAAAGTAGCCTATGTTTGCTTCTAGGATTAGAATTACCTGTATGCCAAATTTCAGCCAGATCCGTCCAGTAGTTTTGGCGTGAAGAAGTAACAAACATCCATCCATACATCCATACAAACTTTCGCCTTTATAGTGTGATTTTAATAACGTAAATACAAAATTGGTATTTATAGACTGTTGATTGAATACCCTATCCCGTAATTTAGAAAATGTAAGTAGACCATGATGCAAAACAGAGGTAAGAAATCGCACGCGTTGTTCCTATGGAAACATTAAAAGCTGATATTCATCCCACGGGAACTGATTTATGGGATAAAAAGTAGCCTATGTTTGATTCCAGGTTTACCTGTATACAAAATTTCAGATTGAAAGGTGATTTTTAAGAAACAGAATAATGTTGGTATGGATGTAGATACCTATGATAGATACCGACCTATTATAGATCCGTATGTATGGCTACTTATATAAACAGTTTTATTTCAATGAAAAGTTAAACCCTTTATCTACGCCGCTGCTATGAAAAAATAACTCAATATTACTTATTTGCCATAAATAATTTTATTAGTTCAAAGCAGCTCGATAGATGGCATAAAATGATCACTGACAGTATAAATCCAAAATTAAATTAGTATATGTCATCTATGAGTGACTTTTTATGTTGAAACTTGAAACTCGAAGTTTGTTGAAGTTTCTTAATGTTATAGATAGATGAATACATATATTTCGTCCAATCCAAGGTCCGCTAGACCTATAGACATGATATTTATACTACTGCATTCATTTTCTAAATTCTAAATTTAATTTAACTTTTTGTGTATTTATGTATTCGTAATTATCTTTTTGTGTGTACTTATTTCCGTTTGACGTCGTCTATTGTTCTTTACCTAAATTTTTTAGTAAACTTATGTGGAAACTTGTAATTAGCCCTCAGAAGCATATCATGTATGTATCATGCATGTTATTTTAAGCAAATACCTTATTGTATAATTATAGCTGTAAGTTTTCTTAAAATTCGTAAAATAAAATAAAATAAATAAATATTTTAAGTTTGTTTTTCAATCGCCATCTATCGAGCCTTTAGAGAACAGTAACAGCTATAAAACTAATAAACAAATCTAATACCTAACCTGAAAAAATGTAGTTGGTTCAGTTAGTAATTAGTTCCATTTAAAACTTTAAGATGGCGTTAATTTAAATCTTGTAACACAAATCGAATAGTAGGTACTCGGAAAAAAATTTACTTGGATGCAATGTTACTAGGATTTAGTTTTATTTAAAACTTTAAGATGGCGCTAATAGTTTCCTTTTTTTACTCGCAATTATTCTTCATTTTTAACCGACATCAAAAAAAGGAGTAGGTTCTCAATTCGACTGTATTTTATTACTTTTATGTTTGTTACCTCAGAACTTTTGACTGGGTTCTCCGATTTTCATGATTCATTTTTAGTATGAAAACTGGTGCTTCCTGTGTGAACCCATTTTAATTTGGTTCAGTTCGGACACTGAAATCCATGAAAAAACTTTAAAAATTTAAGTAAGTCAATAGTTTTGTAAAAAATATGAATTATTTCTATCCTACGGGAACTGATTTATAGGATAAAAAGTAGCCCATGCTTGATTCCAGGATTAGGATTACCTGTATGCATAATTTCAGCCTGAGCTTCCCGTGCTGGTGGTCCCATTTTAATTTGGTTCAGTTCTGAATGGAATCAATGAAAATCCATGAAAAAACTATAAACATTAAATAAATACATAAAATAAAATAAATAATGCTGGACAATTCACACAGCATTATCTAGCCCCTAGCTAAGCAGAGCTTGTGTTATGGATAACTGATATACAATACACTACATATATAGATATTATTTATTACGAGTATACATAGAAAACATCCAGAACGCCCTGAACAAGTATCTGCAGATCGTACACACATTTGCAGCCAGGACTTACCATTTATCTAAATCATACGGTGGGACGTTACGTAAACAGCGGCGGGAAAACAGATTTTAATTAATGCTTTCTGCTTACAAGTATAGCTGTTAAGTAGCTGAGAAATTTGATTAGATAGAATATTTGAATGGGGAACGATTGACAACAAACATAGCTTTTGGGTAAAATGACAATTTTCATGAAAACTATATTATTGTTAACTGTTTGAAAAAAAATGTATTATAAAATTATGGATGGTCGTTAAGAACATTTTTATAGTTATAGCTACACCTCATCGGTAGGTACTTACTAAACTAAAGAACTCCGCTTACTGCCCCGTCCAAAAAATGTACAATGTATTTCTTTAACAAATTATTTTCTTTGTCCATGCTGAAACATGGATCAAACATGGTCTCATGTATCACTTCTAGTAGAAAGCAGAATGTACCTATTAAAAACAAGATTTTTTTAATGTCTCTAAAGAGTCTCTTCAAAAAGAGAAGTCTCGTGGCGTTACGGTGAACCACTTTTATTCATACTGCAATGACAGAACAGTGTTGTCAACGCGACAAAAGTTGTCAATTGGCAAACGCGCGCCCTCAATAGGGTATATGCATCGTTTTTTTTTTATTGTTTTAATCGATTCTTTAGGTTATTATTTAACCGAGAAATGATAAGACGCTCACTGAATTACGCAATAACAAGGTAAAAAAAACAAATCAAAACTACAATCATTTTCGGGTGATAAAAACGCTGCCATATTGGCGCCATGTTTATTTGACGTCGACGTACACACTCGATTAAAACCTTTTGTGACGACCTCGGTAGTGATCATCTCAGGAAAGAGGTTTTCTGAAAAAAGCTGAAAATAACCGACAATACGAAATGTGAAGTGGGCAGAATAGTGTCAAATCATGGTGCAGCAAGCAGAATAAAAAAAGAAAAAATGTGAACAGCGATGTCACGTCCGCTCTAGTCAATGGCGTAGCGTTTTGAAATTTTGCGATTGAGACTTAAAATATAAATTTTTCAATGGTTAAATTCTACAATAAAAACGTCTCAAAATGCTAAAATAAATATGTAGATATGTATGTACGTATATATTTTTTTAGTCATTTTGAAATCACATGCATATATCCTATTCCCACGACGCTTCTCTTTTTGAACAGACTATCAATAAATAAATAAATAATGCTGGACAATTCACACAGCATTATCTGGCCCCAAGCTAAGCAGAGCTTGTGTTATGGGTACCAGATAACTGATATACCTACATAATACAAATACACTACATAGATAGATATTTTTTATTATACATAGAAAACATCCAGAACGCCCTGAACAAATATCTGCAGATCGTACAAATATTTGTCCCGAGGCGGGAATCGAACCCGCAACCTCCTGCGTCGCAGGCGGACCTTCGCCCACCGCGCCACAGAGGTGGTCAATATATAGGTACTTACTTTCTTAGGTACTGCAACATCGAGCTACTTTTGGTTTAATTGAATTATAAGGATATGAGGTTGTTGAATTATGTATGAGGATATACAATTTATCAAGAATATTGAATGCAAAAAAATTACCTTTCAAACAAAAATAAAGAGAGAATATAAATGTTACCCTAAATTTTAGTGCGATTACCACATAATTTGAGTGTTCAAATTAAATTGCTGACTTATTACTTAGCCTATATTAAAATGAATAAGGTTCTGTCATACAATTCAATTTCGTTAAAAGTTTATGAGATGAGGCCAAATTACCTTTTCACTGGTACTTTTAGACTAAGTCATTTCTTAAGCTAATTTGCGGTTGATGCCACATTGCAGTGTTACGATTAGTATATTATTTTTGTTTTTTTCAATCACCAACTCTTACTAGGTATTGTACCAAAGATGTAAATGTGTTGGGGTTAGAGCGGAGAGATATTGGAATTTTAAAAACATTACATTCATAAGATAACCTATAGTTTTATAATAACGCTTCCACAAACCGTAACTAATTTTGAATTCAAGTCATTTAATATTCAAACAAACATTATCCTACTAATCGTGCTATCCTTTAAATATTATAAAAGTGTGAATTAGTGCCGTTGCGTAGTGCCGATGTTTGGCATACAAAGATTTGGATTTAGAATCACATGAAGGCTACATTTTATCCAAAAAACAGGTGCGAAACCTGGGCAGAAACTAGTAAAATATAGCTATTGTTTAATTGTATTAATAAATAGACGATGCCAAAATAATTGCTTACAATATTTATCTAGTTATGACCAAGCTTTTAATATTATAGTTCCTTTAAGTTTTTTTTACAAAATTTACCTGAATTAAGAGAGCAAATTTTGTGAATATGTTCTAAAATAGATTTTAGGCGCGATAAGCTTTTTTATTTAAATGTTAATCTACCATTCGAAGTTGCCAATGTTGCCATACGTCCAGCTTGGTTAACGGTATTATGAGCATAACATGAATAATCAGGTAGGTAGGTATGGCTTTGTTAAAAAAATCCTTAACGGGAGACTTATATGTACCTATGTACCTGTGTAGACAGCACCTCCATAGCTACATTTAGGTCTCTAAACCAGGGTTGTTGCTGATGCCGTTTTAGACACTCATCAGCGGATGCGGATGCTGATTTTCGCCAGATGATTCTAAGTAGAGCCTCGAAATTATTTCCTTTCTAGCTTATTAATACATCAGCATTAAACATCAACATTGATCAATGCCGAAGCTGATCATCAGCGGATGCATGATGCTAATTAGCAACAACCCTGCTCTAAACTTAAAATCAACATTTTTAAAGGATTTTCCGATGTTTTAGGCTCTTGTTAGCTTGCTCAATCATCGATATATTGCTCTGCTCGAGTGCGATATAATTATGGTTACTCAAGTTTGGTTATGGTTACTTACAATAGGAAATCTCTGACATTTATTTGTATTTATTAATTTATCAATATTTATTATTTGTCAAGAAATCGATCGCGTTTTACCGACTAGTTAATGTTTGTATTATTGCTGTTCTTTTTTAATAAAGCATTTCATTTCATTTCAAGCATGATCGCTGACTGAGCAAGCAGAAATTACATAATAAAAGCCAGAGTCTCTAGAACACATAGGTACTATTTATCTACAATCAAATAAAAAAATAAATTAAAACTAGTAGTCATAATGCAAGCAATTGAGCTAGCTTTCTCTACATAAATATGTGCGGACTATCATAAATTATGTACTAACCAACCTACATGATTATATGTATAGACTCATTAATCTGTACTATATAATGATCGTGTTTGAATCCTGGGTCTAACTAATAAAAGATTGTGTTCGATTCCCGTCTCGGGAAAAATGTGTGTACAGTGGCGTACCTATCTAGCTGGGCAAAGGCCCTGGTGCAGAGAATGAATCGGGCCCTAGTAGGCTTCGTCGTCGATAAGAAATAAATGGGAATAAATAGAGAACGACACACATGACAATCAGTGTTGCGAAGGCCCTTGAGTCGTAAGTTACGTTTCGTTTTCTGAAATGCTACATTGTTGCTGTAAAAGTAACATTATTGTTTTTTTTTTCATTTATGTTTTTTTGGGGTCCCTTTACGTTAGTTGAAGAAAAACAAAGAATATACTTACCTACCTAACTTACCTACTTAAGGCGCGATCGCAGCCCAAGATTTTTAGGGCGGGGGGACTACGCACCGCAGCGATCAACAAACCACGGCGGAGCGAGCCGCTTATATTTTTACGTACCTATAGAACTCCAACATACCTACTTGTTCAACCAAGTATTCTTAGAAGCTCGGCTATAAAGGGCAAGAACGCCTTAATGCTAAAAGCAAAATACAAATGCAACGAACAATAAAGACTCGTAGGTACCTATATCTTCGATTGTTTTGTCATTTCTCCTTACTGTGTTATAAATTGTTTGTTCTTTTGGGGGGAAAAGGTGGTATTCCCCCACCTTTTTCCCCCTAAATAAAAAAAGAGGGAGATCTCCTCTGGCCGGGCCCGACCCATCTGTGGGTCCACAGAGCCCGGTGGTCTTTCGACCGACAGTTTAGATGTCGGGTATTCGTATATGCGTTAGCGGCAGCGACACAAGCGTTTGCGATCTAGAATTCTTTCTATTTTTGTTTCTTTCGGCACATCTAGCGAAATCGTCATGTTCAGGAATCGTCATGTGCAGGATGTTCGTTGAAGCTGTTAAGGTTAGTTAACTAAACCGAGACCGCTTGCCACTGCGGTGAGTCGAGCGAGATGTGTCCCACGAAGCGCGGCGCGCGTAGTCTGCGGGGCGAGTCGAGACTGTCCACGGTGAGTCGGGACGAAGCGCGGTGCGGTGCTCCAGGTGAGTCTACGGTGAGTATGGTATGGCGGCCAGTAGGGAAACTCCACGAAGCGTTATCGAGGAGGGGAGAAGCTTGCAAGAACCAGGAAGTCGGGGCGGCTGCTATGGAACTGCAGAGGCTGAGGGATGAGGCTGGTGCGGGAGAGTTGCTGGTCCGGAAGATAGATAGCTTGAGGGAGAGAGGGAGAGAGAAGAGACGAAGGTTGAGGGTTTTGCTGCTGATGATGATGATCGTCATTGATGGCTGGAGCGCTGCTTGTTGAATTTCAGGAATCCAGTCGTCGGGTTTCGGCAGGAATCATCCGAGGTAGTCGACGGCTGGCACGACGGAGGTCACCAGTTTGGGGGGTGAAGGTGGTATTCCCCCCAAATAGGTACAGAGTGTAGGGTTGCCAGATGTCCGGTATTTAAGCGTACAGTCCGGTATTTTCGAGGCCTGTCCGGTAAAAAATAAATGGTCATACCGGACAGAACAATGTCCGGTATTTTGAGGAAAGTCGGTACAACTGGTCAAAAGTCGCCTACAAAAGTAGTCATATTATTATGTTATCCCTCAAACGCAAAACTCGCGCGCGTAACGAACGCCTTCCTCGAGCGCATTTCCAGTGTGATGGGGAATATATGGACCAATGAAACCTTGGTCTAGAGACTGCGAAAAGTGAACTGTGTGTTTTTCAATATAAACTCGAGCTGCGATGATTTTAAAGAAAGTGTGGTATCAAATAAAACACTATTGAAAGCGGTTGCGTCAAATGCAAAATATGTTAAAAAGAAGTAAGTAGGTACTACCTAAAAGTACCTAGGTACAGTACAACATAGGTACATAAATTAGTTTAAAGTAAAAGAATGATTTAACTTTAGTATTTTTGTGTTTTTTTTTCTGAAGTTCCTACCTTTATTTCCTACCATTTTGTTTAATAAAGACTTTCTCAAAGTGAGCGTAGTCTTGGAGACCACAATTATTTTATGACTGCGTTAATTTATATGGTTAGATTAATAAATAAAAAACCCGTATTTAGTTCGACCTAGCTTCACACCCCACAGTAGGGACTAATAAACGTTTCACATTAAAATATGGTAAAAATTAACATGTTAAAAATACACCTGAACAACCGTTAATCCATAGTGCAGCAGTCTGTGATGTACTTGTTCAAAACCTTCTCTTCTTCTATATTGAACACTTGGAACGACGTATATTTGGAAGTGAAAACACGTGCTGCTGGGATGTCTTCTGCTTCCAAAGCAACATTTTTATGGTACTTTGCGTGCTTCTGGGATGCCTTCAGCTTCCGAAGCAACATTTTTATGGTACTTTGCTAGACGACTTTCAAGCGTTGAAGGTTTGACGCCGTAATTGTTCTGCGGATTTCCGAATGGATAAAGTTTTCCAAAACTTTCTTCATCGCATACTCCATTGTGTCTTCGTCTACCCACCTCTCCAGATCTGGTACCCTTTTTGCGTATTTCCGCGGCATAGTTCTGAAATAAGTATTGGTGGTCAATTCACACAGCATTATCTAGCCCGAAAGATAAACATAGCTTGTGTTATGGGTAGGTACTAGCTAACTGATATACATACTAATTTTGTCCCGAGGCGGGAATCGAACCCGCAACCTCCTGCATTGCAGGCGGGCGAAGCCGCCGCCCTTCAGAGGTTGTCAAAATTACCTACGTTAATAATTACCAATATTCAATTGGTAAATATACACTCATGAAATATCACTTACAATCCATAAGGTACATTCGTACAGTACGAATCTACCCCAGTAGTGCTGTATGAAGGCACCCCAACCCAAAAATTTAACAAATTAATAAAAAATAAAAAACGGTTAAGTTCATATTAAAATAAATACGCACACCATAAACTATGGCATCAGAACATTCTGATGCCTTAGTTTATGGTGTGCGTATTTACAATAAATTACTTTAACGATTTGAGTAAAACTTACTAGAACTAAACACTTTCAAAGGTGAATCCAAATATTACTTACGAGAAGCGAAAACACGTATCGACTTGCTGCACTTAAGCCGTTGGCCGCACTGCCCCACCTCGTCGCGTGGTTACCTGCCGCGGTAGAGGGTAGGCACACACCAAGTATGAACGCGCTAACGTTTGTAATCGCGGAGTTATGATGAATGTACGAATGCTCCCGCTGTACGAATGGTGACGGTTTTCGCTCTTAACGTATAGTGCTTTAAATTGCTGTAAGAATGTTTCGTCATAATATGACAAGACAATACATTTGAAGCTAATATAATACTATTATACGTTGTTTATCCTTACTCTAATAGCATTGAAATTAAACCCCCTTACGGAACTAGGGTCTCGACTCGACTCCTATAGGGGAGCAAATGTAGGTTCTATACTTACCTGCATATTTACGCTTCTTGAGATCCTCACCAGCCCTCACGGTTGTCCTCGCAAGAATCGAAGTATTTTTTAATTCAAAATGAGCATTAATGCTATCACTATGCTTGAAACCGACGCAAAAGCCCTTGCAGACTTTTAACAATGGGTAGGTTAGGTAGGTATGCTGCAAATAGGTACATAATACGAGGTGCGGCTGCTGTTGTTTTGTTTTTGTTTTTACAAGCCAGAGAAGTGCCCTGTTATTGTTCTGGGCAGAGAAGGCTGCGATCCCGAACGACACAGTGCAGATGTAGGGGTGGCAAAGCGCAGCTAGTGGAGCGAGCCCTACTTTCAGAGAATTGTTCCTCGCATCTCGATTCCGCATAAGTCGATTGATAAGGCGACAGCCATGACCGCGCCTGAATTCGTCACGACGACGATCTCGCTCTTTTCGCCCTTTTACAGTCTCGCCCTTTGGCAGATGCGTAGAAAAATAGCAGCTGCAGACTTTCCAAAACAGGCACGCACGACCTTCACTAATGAAGAATACGACGAAGGGGATCCTTTTGAACCTTTACAGTAACAAACATGTTTCATTTTCTCATTTCAATTTATTTGTAAAAAGAGATAGGTACCTACTACCTATTTCAAGTAAGTAAATAAAATCTTTATTAAAAAGGAAAATTTCAATCAAATAATAGAAGTAAATTAAATCTAGTAGGTTTTTACAATTAAAACCATTGAGCTTACCTACTGTACACTGTTGCAAATAATCTTCAGGTAGCTCAACTGATACATAATCAATACCAGTCGAAAGTGAATCTAAGACGCCGCATTGCTGCGCTGCGCTCTATGGCAATGCCAGATGCGCCAGATACTCACCAGTTTACAGGTTACGCTAAATTAATTTATTCTATTGCCGATATCAAATGAGAAGTTCAATCATGTCTTCTATCCAGGTTCGATAGGGCGCTATGAGGAGCAGCACCTGCGGCGTGCGTCCATCTCGGTCGCCCCAGGAGATGAGCGCGACCGCGGCCGAGTCGAGAAACAGCGCGGCGCCGCCGTGCATGCACGCCATCTGCAACACCACCGGAGGGGGCGCTTAGGATGTGTAAGGTGTAACAGATTGTATTCGAAACGAAAACATCTTAATTCTAAATTCGTAACTGGCTTTGTAAACGTTTCAATTTGGCGCGGTTTTTTGATATTACCCGTTTGTCTGTGACAGCGAAAAACATGGTGGTTTAGATTTCGATAGCGTCCTCTTGAAAATGTACTTTGTTTGAAGATATCCAATAAACTATAAAAAGTGCGTGCTGTGTATTAATAAGAACCTGATAATTTGAGTGGGCGAACTAAGATTCCCCACAGGATGCACTTTCTGTAACTACTTTGTTCCTACATAATGAGTACTGACTACCTACTGAGGCCTTGTTTAGGGAGACGCGGAGGGTGCAGCGGTGCGTGCAACGGCCCCGTCGTATCTAACGGAAAGACGTATCTAAGACCGAAGTGAGACCGAGACAACGATATTTCACGCGAATCACGACCGCCCGTCCGACGACGGTGACTGAGGTGGGAGCACACAATTTTACACAATATGAGGTTGCCATTTTCGAGAAACTAGTACCTCATCTTTCCTTTTTAATTAATCAATGGTGTAAAATCACTGTTCTGTAAACACACTACTAACGCTACATATGTTTGAATTTAGTGCAGGCCGCACGCGTACCTAAACAACCCGCCGCCGCCCGGTGGTGGGTACAGAACAGACCAAGCGAGCAAATGCAAACCAGAGGGATTCGACGATTGGTAGGTACGTTATGGTTCCATTTTTGCGACAGCCACCTGAGCATGTCCGAAGGCGAACGAATCTCGTTTGTGCTCGCCTGCTTTCGCAATGACGTCTACACTGGTTCGTTCGCGTTCATTCGACAGCCTTCCAGTACTGTACCCGTCCACGCTGGGGGGTTACAGACTGGTACTTATACTTACTAACCCTCGATCTCGGCATCATCCACGTACTGCTGAATGCACACCTCTCCTGGGCGCGGCGCGTCCACGATGGGGGTCACGAATTCTGAACATTTCTGCGAGCTAAGGACGCGGGCTTTGTTGTTGTAACTTTCATCTGAAATCGACCACAATAATTTCAATTTCACAATCACTGGTTTGCTGATTCGTTATCATGTAAGCCCCCGTCTTACAAACATTTTCCCGAGGCGGGAATCGAACCCGCAACCTCTGGCGTGGAAGGCTCGCCTTCGATAAAAACGTAAACCATCGATATAAGTACCTACCTAAGTAAAATTCATAATTTTATGAATATCTGTTTATGCTGTAAGTGCCTTAATAGGTACCTACTACGTACTACTACGGTACTCTTACTATAAGGTGCTTTTTACATACCTAGGTTAAGTTTGAGGATATTTTGTATCAAGAATGGATAACCTAGAGTTTGCTACCTATTATAAAAGCCAAATCACACCGCAGGAACTGATCTTTATGAAATTTTACAAAGAAGTAGGTACCTACCTACCTATACTGTTTATCATATAAACTGTATATAATATGACACCGTACCTTCCACCCTCAGAATAAAACATTCACTCTGTAATCTGCGACCAAATAATAGACCTACATTTACACAAAAAAGAGTTATTATGTACCTATTGCCTCAGACCAAGTAAATTTATTACTTGGTCTGAGTGTATTGCGCATTATTTCCCAATCCATGGGAGATAGAGCCGGTTGTCTACGTGATCAGAAGGAACCTAACCCTAAAACTTGGCTCCAAGTTACGAATAAAGACAATTACTTCTTTGTAGGCTCCAGGGGAACTCCAAACCCTCCGTCCTAACTCCGGAGCAAACTCAAGACCCCCGTTGTTGGGTCTCTAAACAATCAGGACAATGAACTCTTCTATCATACAAAGCAATAAGTAAGCTACACAAAAACCTCTCACGGGGATATTGTTAGGGGCTAATATTTACTAGTTTATTTCGATAACACAGATTAGAGTACCTACTACTCTCCACACTGTGTCGTGTTCAGATCAGAACCAAGTCTTGTTTCGCTTGTATAAGATAAGCGTTTGCACAAAACCGAATCAGAAATTTTGATTTAGTTTTTTAAGAGTACCTACTCTTACTACCTACTACTGCTGATTCGATGGTGCCTACAAAGTGTCATGGTGTGTTCCCTCACCCACTCTGGTCCATCCGAACACCTCCAGGTCTTGGTCCGTGGTTGCCAGGAGATCGCTCGCCTCTATATTGGAAACTGAATATAGGTTGAGGCTTGGGATAAAAAGTAACCACCTAAAGTAGGGCAACTTTTTGAACTATTATAGTTTAGTAGGAAGTTAGGAACTTATTGGTTTAGTTATGGTTTGAAAAAGTGTCCATGGACCATGGGTTTGTCATAACAATCCACATAGCATCATCTAGCCCCAAGCTAAGCAGAGCTTGTGTTATGGGTACTAGATGACTGATCATTACATAGGTTTTTTACCATAGTAGGTAGAAATACCCTGAACACCGGGAATAAATAGATATTTTCCGATCGTGCAAACATTTGTCTCAATGTTTGCAAGATACTCAGTAGATAAGTATTTTGTTTAGATGACTATCTAAGTAGGTACCTCATTGTTCGATATGTATCTAATGTAGGTAGCTTTAACTATATTATTTTTTTGTTCATCACCAGCCCACATTAGTCCACTGCTGGATATAGGCCGCGCCGCCTGTCTGAGTACCGAATCTATTTTCATACGGATCTCCTCAATACACGGAGGGGTCAATGGGGCATCACATGCTCATCAATGCCATCTAGAGGCGAGTTGCTAAACTAAAGAGACAAACGTCAAGGTTTTTTCGTTACATTTCTGGATTCGGTCCCCGCGCTCAAGGCCCGCGATAGAAGCTATGCAATAGCTTAAAAGTATTTGTTTCAGGTTTTAGGTACCGCTTGGCTTACACCCACATTCAAGATCTAACAAAGTAGCCAAATATGGAATACCATTTTGTTTTTTAGGCATAAATGAAACAAATATAAAAATTAAATACTTTTAATGTTAATTATAAACAATCATTAAAAATTTAGTTTGTATATGGTAACTTGTATTAACATTATTAATTAAGGGTACTAACATTTCTCAAAAACTAAATTAACATAAAGGTGTCCGTCTAATAATGGAATAATGGTAGGTCTAGGTACCCCAAATATGGAACACTAAAAAAACTATCAAAAATCAACCTGAAATTGTATCATACTTCTTAGGAACTGTGGTCAAAAATCAAAATTTGCAAAAATCACAAATCCAGGGGTCGAACTCTGCACCAGCCCAATCTATATTATTATGTGTTCAGAGCCCGCACATGAGACATTTGATCCAGGTTTCTCCAAGAGTTTCATGGGAATAAAGCATAAGTAACGCCGCCGAATAATGTATCAAATGTAAGCGGTGGAAGACATATTACATACATATACATTAAGAGTCTTTCGAACTATCAATATCACAAAATACTCAAAAACGCACGCGTTTTTCCTATGGACGTATAGCAAATTCTATCCTATGGGAACAGATTTATGGGATACAAAGTAGCCTATGTTTGATTCCGGAATAAGAATTACCTGTGTGCAAAATTTCAGCCCGATCCATTCAGTAGTTTCGGCGTGAAGAGGTAACAAACATCCATCCATCCATAACCTGCGTAGTTCCCGTTCCCGTGGGAACTCAAGGATTATAGCCTATGTCACTCCCTGAAAAGTAAGCTTTTTAATGATGAATTTTTTTTTAAATCGGTCTAGTGGTTTCGGAGCTTATTCAATGCAAACAAACAAACAATCAAATACAAAAAAATCTAATTAATATAATAATCAACAATATTTCCTTATCAACAATTTATTTTATCCGTCACTAGCAGCGCCACGCGGTTTCACCCGCGTAGTTCCCGTTCTTGTGGAAATTCCGGGATGAAATATAGCGTATATCATCTCAGAAAAGAGGTTTTCCGAAAAATCCTATCCGAAATATGAAGTGGGCAGAATAGTGTCAAATCATGGTAGCAGCAAGCAGAATAAAAAAAGAAGAAATGTGAACAGCGATGTATTGGAAGCTATAACGTTGTAGGTAATAACTAATGGGTGTAGGGTTTTTTTAATTAAATAGCGTTTTTGTAATTCATAGAACTAAGTTTTATTAGCAAACATGCAACGCGCACACTTCACAGGTGACATAAGGAGTCGGAAGTAGCGCACAAAGTGCTGAGTCCCTGACCCGGCATACATAAAACTCGCTCCATTTCCACCCGGTCTGACGTCCCGTCTGACGACCACCCAACCGCGGGCCACTGCGAAGGTCGCTCCATATTGATCTCCGGCCATAGTTGCTATGCATGGATAATGCAGACTTTTGCACTTTTTTTATTGCTGATGGATTAGCGTTTGGCTAGCAACTCACTTTAAGAAAGCGAAGATGTAGCCTAAGATGGATCACGCTTTTCCAGAAGGAACTTATTTACTCTAGATTTTAAGTATTTATGATAACTATGCTCTTTAGTCTGGATAAAAAATTTTGAAGGAAAATTATTTTCATTAAAGATTATAATGTGGAAACATTATTGTTTGATTTCGATGAACCTTAGGATGTTATACTAACCGCATCTCAGGAAAAAGGTACCCTTGAGGACAGGTTCAGTGAACTAACACTTTTAGTCGTACTGTAATGGTAATGACAGAGTAGTGTTGTCAACGCAACAAAAGTTGTCAATTGGCACACGCGCGCCCCCACTTCCCACGACTATGAAATTGAAAAAAAAATGATCTTTTTATTTTCCCATTAACTTTGTAACATTAAAATAACGTTCCCGGCTAGATGAACTCATTAAAATAAAAATCTCTGCTATACGGAAGTATAAACAAAACTCTACAAATCGAAAAACCAATGAAGATCGGATTGCCGTTTTCCCGCTTTACATACATTATTTAATTTAAAAATCGATTCGTTGTAATTAATATTCGTACGTCGAAACTCCGGTAAACAGATTAAGTTAAGATACCTATGTCTATATTAATACGAAGAGAATTCTTTACATCCAGTAATAGAACGGAAGTAGCAATAAATCAAAACTGAACTTTATAATTGCTTGAATTCCAATCAACATGCGCCCAACACATTCGCGTGACCAAAAAGCATTATGGCTTAAAACAAAATTTTGCATCATTCCAGTCACAAAGTTCTTTCCGACGACGAAGTCTTCCTCACCTGGCAGGTAGCACGGACGCCCGATAGGCCTGGAATAGAATAAATATAAACCAATTATAATGATAATCATAATAGTAACGTTAGTTAATAGCAATCGAACAGAGTTCGTTATCAGCTCAACATTGAAAGTCATATAGCCCAATTCTTTTCATAATCTTAGGGGATTTTCTGATTTTCTCAGCTGATCTTCTGTCAAAAACTTAACAAGTAGGCACTGGACTAAATTCTAGGGCTTAGGGAAAAAAAGCACGATGCTTTAGGAGAAAAAAAATAATTGAAAAGAAGATATTTTAAATCTAAACCGCGAAATTTCTAAACGCTATTGGCACCCGAACCGTGACGTCATACTTGAACATTTTTGTATGGGCATGAAGTTTTGACTTTAAGCTGACATACGGTTAAATTCTCTACTATTACTTTTAATAAAGCTAAGCATCTTTACAGCTTTACCAACAACGGTATTGACTTGAGGAATGATTGTAAGTTTACAATCCATCAGGATATCCAGGTCCCGAACTTCACTCACTTCATCTAAACGTGTACCATTCAGTTCGTAGAGAGATCTCTGACGAAATAAAAAATCAAGAGGAAACCTATGTACGACAATTCCAAAAGTGAAATTACGGAAAGTTACTGATTTGAATACTTACTAAAATTAATAAGATAGTTATTGTTATAATGGTTCTTTTATCAATGCTATTCTATTTACCTACAATCATGGATAAACTATTAGTGCGGTTATTTACCCATGAAAAGCTGGTGTCAAATGTCATTCAATAGTGGGGTTTAGTTTTTGCTAAATTCTTATTATACGTATGTTTCTACCTACAATCTACGCACTTGTTTTCGATCAGTGCCTTCCTTCTGCGGGGGCGCTGATGACCGCCCCCCGATATATTACTTTCGTTCTGTGCTAACTCAATAAATGGCCTACCTTTTGCTAGAACTAAACGCAACACGCTTTTTTTTTGCAATATACTGACTTATGAACAACATAGATGGAAAGAGGTCCCCTTCACAATCTTACATAGATACCTACAAACAAAACAAAGTTTTGAATGTTTTTTATATGAACGAAAACTGTATGGGCTGGACGGACGGCCTGCATCGTCTTCTGGTTCCATTTTTTTAAATACATTAAATTATTTTGTAAAATAAATTATTTCAGTTACTAGACGAATTAAAACTAGTTTACAATTGAAACAATGCAGCCAATTGCAGACGGTTCGAACAATCTATAGGCAGCTGAACTGGTTAAAAACAAACAATAATTTCAGTGTTTAATTGTTTAGTTATTGATAAATTCATACCTAACAGATAAATTAATAAATAGATCAGCTGTTAATGGGCATCGTTAAAGTCATGTACAAATAAAAATTAATGGTGCTGCTGGAAAATGGCATTGTCTGTCATTATTAAATCTAAATAATATATAATTATCACAATTAGCTTAGATTATTTATTAGATTATCATCAACAATATATCAAATTTATTACTTGCTGAACTGCGTCTTGGGCCATGAAGGTGTTCGTGTATAATGTATAACGCATTCACTGCCCAGCTCTGCTGTTGTAGCTTAATTTGTTCTAATTCTATGTATTGTTACTTAAGTAGTGTAAGCTTTTTGTTTCCCCAATAAATAAAAATAAATAAAAATAAAATAATAAAATAACGCATTCACTGCCCAGCTCTGCGGTGCGACCCGCAGGGGCGAGCCGCAGCTCCATGCAGATAGAGACTGGCACCTGCGTCTTGGGCCATGAAGGTGTTAGTGTATAACGCATTCACTGCCCAGCTTTGCGGTGCGACCCGCAGGGGCGCGCCGCAGCTCCATGCAGATAGAGACTGGCACCTGCGTCTTGGGCCATGAAGGTGTTCGTGTATAATGTATAACGCATTCACTGCCCAGCTCTGCTGTTGTAGCTTAATTTGTTCTAATTCTATGTATTGTTACTTAAGTAGTGTAAGCTTTTTGTTTCCCCAATAAATAAAAAAAAATAAAAAATAATAATAAAATAACGCATTCACTGCCCAGCTCTGCGGTGCGACCCGCAGGGGCGCGCCGCAGCTCCATGCAGATAGAGACTGGCACCTGCGTCTTGGGTCATGAAGGTGTTAGTGTATAATGTATAACGCATTCACTGCCCAGCTCTGCGGTGCGACCCGCAGGGGCGCGCCGCAGCTCCATGCAGATAGAGACTGGCACCTGCGTCTTGGGCCATGAAGGTGTTCGTGTATAATGTATAACGCATTCACTGCCCAGCTCTGCTGTTGTAGCTTAATTTGTTCTAATTCTATGTATTGTTACTTAAGTAGTGTAAGCTTTTTGTTTCCCCAATAAATAAAAATAAATAAAAATAAAATAATAAAATAACGCATTCACTGCCCAGCTCTGCGGTGCGACCCGCAGGGGCGCGCCGCAGCTCCATGCAGATAGAGACTGGCACCTGCGTCTTGGGCCATGAAGGTGTTAGTGTATAACGCATTCACTGCCCAGCTCTGCTGTTGTAGCTTAATTTGTTCTAATTCTATGTATTGTTACTTAAGTAGTGTAAGCTTTTTGTTTCCCCAATAAATAAAAATAAATAAAAATAAAATAATAAAATAACGCATTCACTGCCCAGCTCTGCGGCGCGACCCACAGGGGCGCGCCGCAGCTCCATGCAGATAGAGACTGGCACCTGCGTCTTGGGCCATGAAGGTGTTTGTGTATAATGTATAACGCATTCACTGCCCAGCTCTGCTGTTGTAGCTTAATTTGTTCTAATTCTATGTATTGTTACTTAAGTAGTGTAAGCTTTTTGTTTCCCCAATAAATAAAAATAAATAAAAATAAAATAATAAAATAACGCATTCACTGCCCAGCTCTGCGGCGCGACCCACAGGGGCGCGCCGCAGCTCCATGCAGATAGAGACTGGCACCTGCGTCTTGGGCCATGAAGGTGTTTGTGTATAATGTATAACGCATTCACTGCCCAGCTCTGCGGTGCGACCCGCAGCTGCGCAGGGGCGCGCCGCAGCAGCACGCAGATAGAGACTGGCACCTGCGTCTTGGGCCATGAAGGTGTTAGTGTTTAGTGTATAATGTTTAGTGTATAATGTATAATGTTAAGTGTATAACGCATTCACTGCCCAGCTCTGCGTTTCGACCCGCAGAGGCGCGCCGCAGCTCCACGCAGATAGAGACTGGCAACTGCGTCTTGGGCCATGAAGGTGTTAGTGTATTACGCATTCACTGCCCAGCTTTGCGGTGCGACCCGCAGGGGCGCGCCGCAGCTCCACGCAGATAGAGACTGGCACCTGCGTCTTGGGCCATGAAGGTGTTAGTGTTTAGTGTATAACGCATTCACTGCCCAGCTCTGCGGTACTACCCGCATGGGCGCGCCGCAGCTCCACGCAGATAGAGACTGGCACCTGCGTCTTGGGCCATGAAGGTGTTAGTGTTTAGTGTTACAATAAAGTGAAATATTCAGTAAAATCCCGTCAATATAAACTGTGTAAAGTGCTACAAATTTTGTAACGGTCAACCGCCAAAAAATTGATCGCTTCTGCTCAAAGAACACATAATACGACCAGGGCTCAAGAGTTGACAATAAATAACACTTTCGGAGGATGAGACCCTTCCACTCGTTGATTTATCAACTGGTGATAACCAACGCATGATCGAATCTGTGCAAATCGAATCGAGCGGCACTCGTCGGCGATTGTTTGGAAATTCAAACTACAGTTGGGACGGAGATATTTCCAGAGTCAGCAGTTAAACCTGGGGAGTATTGTTATCTAATTATCTCCTTGACTAACCTACACACAAACTGTACCTACCTACCAACTACAGATAAACAGGTACACTGCTCACTCTGTGAGTCTCTTCACAAATCACACACAGGCTTGTTCTATCTCTCTTAGCTTGACAATCTGTGGAAGCTAAGTAGTAGACGAACCATTTAGCCTCAGACAACCTTACACTTACAAAACACTCAACAATAAACAATAAAAATAACCTCCCTATGTTATGTAGGTACTGTATATCTATTGCAGTTTAATGTAATAATTATTTAGACTTCTACAAAGTTCTGACTAAACAATTTGCCTACTAAATTGTAACCTAGATTATTTTCTCTTAAAATTATCAAAGTAACCTTGTGTGTGTTCTCCGAGCAAGTTACAAGTAAACATTAAATACTTATTGAACTAAATGTTCTAGCAATCCCTTGGTCCTAACTATTTTTTTTTAATTCTACTTTGCTCCTCCTACTCATATTTCAACTGGTTTCTTTCACCATTGGTCACTGGGCTCTTTTAGACCCATCACACCTCAACTTGGTTTCTCACCATCAGAGGGTGACCTTGGAAGAACCAGTCTCTCATCACCTGCTAATAAATTCAAACTTAATTTCCCATTCACTTCAGTTCTTCACTTCTTATTTCTTCATTTTATTCTTATACTAGTTAACTTTAGACTGCTATTTTTCAGGGACACAAAATGATGACCAGAAGGGCATGTGACCTGGAGGCTAAGCTGAAGCTCGCTACAGCCCAGTTAAAGGAAGTCAAAGAGGACCGAGACAGGCTGCTTCAAGAGCAGGAGGATAGCGAAGCTGAGTTCCTGGCTAACCTAGGCAGGATCCAAACACTCAAGGGACAACTCGCTGAACTCCATACTCACCATGAAGATGCACTGTCAGAAGTGGACCGCTTGAATGCATGCTTGCATTCCGTGGACAATTGCCACGAAGCGTATGAACTGGTGTTGCAGCAAAACAAAGACTTACAGCAAGAGCTTTCAGAGTGTAGAATAAAATTTGATAAATTAGAGTGTAAGCCGTTGACTTCAGCGACTAGTATTTCTAGTTTAGATCTTCGAACAGAACTTTTATCTACATATGTTAACATGTCAAATGTGGATCTCAGTACACCATGTCGCCATAGTCACAGCCAGACACCCGTCATGAAAGGGACTAATAAAATTAAAAAATATGTTAAGTTAAGTAACTTCATTAGGAAATCTGAAAGAAAAATTAAAAAACAGAAACAACTTCTCAATAATGCAAAATTGAGCAAGGAAAAATCTAGATGTAACTTACAAGAAGAATTGGACTCTTGTTATAGTTTATTAGGACGTAATTCTAAAGATTTAAACTATATGGCAGAGGAAATAGTTAATTTAGAAAGGGCACTTCATGATGTTACCTGTAAATATAAACGAGCCCAAGAAGATGCCAATGAAAACTACCAAAAAATGTTACAAATTGTAAGTAATGATAGTGTATATTCTGAAGTACGGCACAGCAGCACTCAAACTAATCTTGAGAGTACCACAAACTCTTTAACTGAAGATGGTGCTGTAGTGTCCCAGTCACCGCTGTTATTACCATCCGCGATGCTGGCGCCGCCATCACCTTCGCTCAAGAACCACTGTGGTTCCTCTAGCAGCAACACAGCTCCAACCCCCACTACGGGGTGCCCGTCAGCTCAAACTGCGCCATCTCCAGTTAAAGATTTAGATCCAGACCACAGTCAATATACCCGGAAGACTATAATATACTCAGATGGGTTGGGTGCTGGCATGGGTTTAATACTGAGTGGCTTGCTGGCGCAAAATGTAGTTAACAATTGCTATCCAAATGCCAACATAAATATAATTACCGATAGCATTCAGCAAGATGACTCTCTGAATAAGAGTACAACTTTAATTGTTCAGCTTGGTGAAAGTTGTGTGAAACGGTCACAGTTGATTAGGCTAGTTGAAGTACTTCTGGGAAAGGTACAAAATGGACTAGGGAAACTTATTATTTGCTCCTTCCCTTACTCAAAGTCATTGACATCATTTAAAAATGACAATGTATGTAAAAATAACATGCTGATGTACAACATGACATGTCGTCATAGTGATGTATTATTTTTTGATACTAATAAGTTTATTAGTAATACTTTTTTGAATAAGGATACAATGTACCTAAGCAAAAAAAACAAACTGAACATTGCTAAATTGTTAGCATATAATATTTTTGATCCCGTTATAAATAGTATAACGCAGTTACCTGACGAGCCTGTCTATGTAGTTAGTAGCAGTACTAATGAGGGCATTAATGCGATTGTGTCAAATAGAAATTTAAACTGACAACATCGACAACGGGAAAGCAAAATTCATTTCATGTAGTCCATCAGAATATACAAGGCTTACCCAGCAAAATCCTAGAATTAGAATTATTTTTGAATTATTTGAATGTAGATGTTATGTGCTTATCAGAACACTGGATTGTAAAAAATCAGTTACTGCCCTTTTATAATAACTATTGTTTTGCAAGTTCCTATAAAAGAAAAGCTGCAATACGTGGTGGCTCTTTGATTATAGTTAAAAATAGTCTTAAATGTAAAGAACGTAAATATATTGTAAACCTCACTATTGAGAGGACTATTGAACTTTCTTGTGTGGAACTGGAGCGACACATCATAGTGTGCGTGTACCGCCCTCCTGACGCAAATCAAGTAGCTTTTGAATGTACTATGGAAGAGGTTTTGCTGAAATTATTTTCATGTAGAAAGGATCTCATTGTTTGTGGCGACTTTAATATAGATATTTTAGCGAATCCCCTCGCCGATAGGCTGCTTAATTTATTCAAATGCTTTAGTTTACGACATCTTTTTCATGATCCTACTAGGGTAACCCTAACATCTGCCACTTGTTTAGATAATATTTATTGCAGTCTATCTCCAACCAACAAAGCAGTAATCAAACATTTCAAATCAGACCACTATGGTCAGAGTGTTAATTTTAGTTATAATCTTAACGATAAAAACAAAGTTGAGAAATATACCTATAGGCCTATTACAGAGAGCCGTATTAAGAATTTTCAAAGTCAAGTGGAACTAGCAGTAGCTAATATAACTTGTTCCGATAACCCTAATGATCTTTTTGCCAAACTTTTAAGTGTTATAAACAAAGAACACAGCGAAGTATTTAAATATAAAACATGCACAGTTAGGGACAGGGTCGGATTTACCGATTGGGCAACTCCCGGTATTTATAGAAGTAGGAATAGACTATATGATCTTTATGGTGCTAGAGAAGCTATGTTAAATGATCCTGCGTTTCTTTTGTATTTAACAAACTACTCAAAAACATTTAAAAAAGTCTGTAATACAGCGAAATGCCTGTTTTTGAGGAAAAAAATTGTAAACTCATCTGATAAAATCAAAGCAACATGGAGACTTATAAATAACGAAACTGGTAAATCTAAGTCACGAAAAAGAGAAATAAGGTTAAAAATTAATAATTCAATACTTATACACGATAAAGATATTGCCGATGCTTTTGATTCATTCTTTTCTGATATTCCTAAAGTTGTTACCCGGTCTCTAAACTCCTCACCTTCAATCGCGGTTAAATTATTAGAATCATCTGTAGATAAATGTACCGAGGTTTTTATATTTAGTCATGTAAACGCTAATTATATTGTGAAAACATTTAAGTCTATTAACATCAAAAATACTGAGGATCTTTGGGGTATTTCAACCAAAGTACTGAGTTCTATTATTAAGGAAGTTGCTCCATACTTGGCTTACATTTTCAATAGTTGTGTTGATGCAGGAGTTTTCCCTGATCTCATGAAATATAGTAAACTGGTTCCTCTTTATAAATCTGGAAGCCACACTGATCCGGCCAATTACAGGCCAATTTCAATACTTCCTGCAATGAGTAAAGTTTTTGAAAAAATTATTCTCACACAGTTGTCCTCTCACTTCAACCTCAATAGGTTGTTACATAAAAATCAATTTGGCTTCACCAAGGGTAGATCGACAACTGATGCTGGTACAGTTCTATTAAAGCACATATTGGATGCATGGGATAAAGCGAAAAACGCTATTGGTGTATTTTGTGACCTTTCTAAAGCTTTTGATTGCGTTGATCATGGTACATTAATAAACAAACTAAGACATTATGGAATTCAAAACAAGGCACTGGACCTTATGCAATCATATTTATCGGATAGAGTCCAAAAAGTAGATATTGGTAAAGAAAGATCTAGGGGATCAAAAATCGATTTAGGAGTCCCGCAAGGATCAATATTGGGTCCTTTTCTATTTTTAGTATATGTAAATGATCTCCCATTTCTAGCAAAAGATCTCTGTGATATAGTCTTATTTGCTGATGATACTTCATTGATTTTTAAAGTTGACAGAAATAAACATAATTATGACGATGTAAATAATTCTCTTTCACAAATACTAGATTGGTTCACCGCCAATAACCTCTTACTCAATGCTTCAAAAACCAAATGCATAAAATTCATGTTACCAAATGTAAGAGAGCTCCCAACTAAGATAATGCTAAAGGATGAGATTGTTCACCTTGTAGACTCAACTGTTTTCCTAGGGTTACATATTGATTCCTCTCTTCAATGGAGACCGCAAATTGATGCTCTCGCAAACAGACTTAGTTCAGCAGCGTATGCGGTTCGAACAATTAGATACATTACCGATGAAGATACAGCTAGGTTAGTTTACTTCAGTTACTTCCATAGTGTTATGTCTTATGGTATTTTGCTTTGGGGACAGGCAGCTGACATCCAGACTATCTTTGTTCTTCAGAAAAGGGCGGTACGCGCTATTTATAAATTAAATCCACGTGACTCGTTGAGGGAATTATTTAAAGAAATAAATATTTTAACAGTAATATCGCAATACATCTATGAAAATCTAATGTATACACACAAAAACAGAGATAACTTTATGAAAAGGTGTGATGTTCACAATAAAAATACAAGAAACAAGAACAAATTACACATCCCATCATATAGATTACGAAAGGTAGGGAAATCATTTGTGGGCAATTGCGTAAGATTCTATAATAAGCTTCCATCTGAAGCAACTGAGCTCCCTATTCGTAAATTTAAACTGTACATAAAACGAAATCTTATCAAGAAAGCCTATTACTCCGTAGATGACTACGTAAATGATATTAATGCTTGGCCGGATGTCGCCCAGTTCCATACAGACAAATAGTATGTAAGACCAGTTAGACTTAGTTATCCTAAGATTGTATTAGTTGATAAGCGATGGACTTGCTAGTGGTTTCTTTTTCACTTCTTCCGCTAGTGGACAAAAAATTGAAGTGAATTGAAGTCAATTGCACCTTATTTCTTGTTGATAGTAATAACTATTTATCAAGCTGTTTATATAGTAAAAATTTGACTTGTCTAAGTACTTATTTTGTAAGTCTAAAGAAATAAACGATTTGACTTTGACTTTTGACTTTGTATAACGCATTCACTGCCCAGCTTTGCGGTGCGACCCGCAGGGGCGCGCCGCGGCTCCACGCAGATAGAGACTGGCACCTGCGTCTTGGGCCATGAAGGTATTAGTGTTTAGTGTATAACGCATTCACTGCACAGCTCTGCGGTGCGACCCGCAGGGGCGCGCCGCAGCTCCACGCAGATAGAGACTGGCACCTACGTCTTGGGCCATGAAGGTGTTAGTGTATAACGCATTCACTGCCCAGCTCTGCGGTGCGACCCGCAGGGGCGCGCCGCAGCTCCACGCAGATAGAGACTGGCACCTGGGTCTTGGGCCATAAAGGTGTTAGTGTATAACGCATTCACTGCCCAGCTTTGCGGTGCGACCCGCGGGGGCGCGCCGCGGCTCCACGCAGATAGAGACTGGCACCTGCGTCTTGGGCCATGAAGGTGTTAGTGTTTAGTGTATAACGCATTCACTGCCCATCTCTGCGGTGCGACCCGCAGGGGCGCGCCGCAGCTCCACGCAGATATAAACTGGCATCTGCGTCTTGGGCCATGAAGGTATTAGTGTTTAGTGTATAACGCATTCACTGCACAGCTCTGCGGTGCGACCCGCAGGGGCGCGCCGCAGCTCCACGCAGATAGAGACTGGCACCTACGTCTTGGGCCATGAAGGTGTTAGTGTATAACGCATTCACTGCCCAGCTCTGCGGTGCGACCCGCAGGGGCGCGCCGCAGCTCCACGCAGATAGAGACTGGCACCTGGGTCTTGGGCCATAAAGGTGTTAGTGTATAACGCATTCACTGCCCAGCTCTGCGGTACGACCCGCAGGGGCGCGCCGCAGCTCCACGCAGATAGAGACTGGCACCTGCGTCTTGGGCCATGAAGGTGTTAGTGTATAACGCATTCACTGCCCAGCTCTGCGGTGCGACCCGCAGCTTCACGCAGATAGAGACTGGCACCTGGGTATTGGGCCATAAAGGTGTTAGTGTATAACGCATTCACTGCCCAGCTCTGCGGTACGACCCGCAGGGGCGCGCCGCAGCTCCACGCAGATAGAGACTGGCACCTGCGTCTTGGGCCATGAAGGTGTTAGTGTTTAGTGTTTAGTGTATAACGCATTCACTGCCCATCTCTGCGGTGCGACCCGCAGGGGCGCGCCGCAGGTCCACGCAGATATAAACTGGCATCTGCGTCTTGGGCCATGAAGGTATTAGTGTTTAGTGTATAACGCATTCACTGCCCAGCTCCACGCAGATAGAGACTGCCACCTGCGTCTTGGGCCAGATAGAGACTGGCACCTGCGTCTTGGGCCATGAAGGCGTTAGTGTATTAGTGTATAACGCATTCACTGCCCAGCTCTTCGGTGCTACCCGCATGGGCGCGCCGCAGCTCCACGCAGATAGAGACTGGCACCTGCGTCTTGGGCCATGAAGGTGTTAGTGTATAATGTACAACGCATTCACTGCCCAGCTCTGCGGTACGACCCGCAACGGCGCGCCGCAGCTCCACGCAGATAGAGACTGGCACCTGCGTCTTGGGCCAGATAGAGACTGGCACCTGCGTCTTGGGCCATGAAGGTGTTAGTGTATTAGTGTATAACGCATTCACTGCCCAGCTCTGCGGTGCTACCCGCATGGGCGCGCCGCAGCTCCACGCAGATAGAGACTGGCACTTGCGTCTTGGGCCATGAAGGTGTTAGTGTATTAGTGTATAACGCATTCACTGCCCAGCTCTGCGGTGCTACCCGCATGGGCGCGCCGCAGCTCCACGCAGATAGAGACTGGCACCTGCGTCTTGGGCCATGAAGGTGTTAGTGTATAATGAATGCGTTATAGCATTCATTTAAAAACCAGTAAGTATAATAAAAACAAGTTCAAAATAACAAAAGTTTTAATTTCCTCCTCTGCGCTTTTCCCTACACCCTTAAGATATAACCTGATATGAACGCTATATCTTACAGGCTCTTACAGGCTTGAGTATCAAAAGTCATACCTGTGGATAGTCCCCGTACTTGGTCTGATAGTCAAAGACGTAGAGGTAGGAGTTCCGCCTCAGCGCGGAGTGCGTGTCCGCCGTGAGGACCATGGGAGCCACCACCTGCGCTTCGCTCAAAGCTTCCAGCGTCTCGTCCCTGGGAACAAAATCTAATTCAGCTGGTGTTTGCGGCTTCTGTGCTACTCCGTTATAAGAAGTTATGGCTTCTCCGGTGCAAGAATCACACTAATATTTTAAATGCGAAAGTTTGTATGGATGGATGGATATTTGTTACCTCTTCACGCCAAAACTACTGAACGGATCTGGCGGAAATTTTGAACACTGGTAATCCCAGAATCAATCATAGGCTACTTTGTATCCTATAAATCAGTTTCCGTGGGATAAAAATCATCTTTAAACATTTCCATAGGAACAACGCGTGCGAAGCCCCGGGACGCAGCTAGCTTGTCAATATAGGAATCTAAGCGCTTTTTATACATGGACTCAAATATACGGACGGGAAGTTGCCTACTACTGCTGATTCAACCACAGTCAACGACAGTCGTAGAGTATGCCTTGAAGTCGCAATTTTCCGTACGTGTATATGAGCCCTAAGGGGATTAATTCAAATCAAACTTTATTTCCATAAATGCGGTTGATGTACACTTAAAAGAGGTTTTCTGGATTACAATCCGCATCAAAACATCTTCAAAACGTCATAAGATGCATATTTTGTGACTTTTCGGTTTAGTTGTTTGTCCACTGATTTCGTACACGTGTTTGTATATTATAATCATGAAGTGCAGAACCCAGGGATGTTAATAATTGTTCAATCTATACTAATATCGCAACGAGGAAAGATTTCATTGATTGTTTGTTTGTATTCAATAGGCTCCGAAACTATTGAACCGATTAAAAAAATATTTCATCATTAAAAAGCTTACTTTTCAGTACGTGACATAATCTATATTTATTCCCGAAATTCCCACGGGAACGGGAGCTACGCGGCTGAAACCGCGAGCCGCTGCTAGTATTCAATAAATATGAGCACAGCTTCAGGCCGGGTCTAAGTTTCAAGTCCACTAAATGAAGCTTTTAAGTTTTTAAGCTGCTAATTACAAACTTCAAAGTAATTTTCTGCAGGGAGATTTATTTTGGAGCTTAAAAATTAGGAAGTGGGCGAAAAATATTGAAATGATAAGAAGGTTCAGGCTAATTGACTACTTGAAACTTTACCTTTAAATATAGATTAAGGCATCGCTCTGTCTACGTGATGGTTTTCCTTAGAGTTTTAAAAACATGTGTTACATTCAGGGTAGGTATCATGTTTTCCTCAAAATTTACATAATTTCCTACATCACATTACACAGTTTTGGGCATCATAAGAAGGGTTTGTATTTTTAAAAGTGTGCTTGTTCTTGTATTTTGATGGAAAAGTCCTCTATCTTTATGAAGGAGCATTCGCTTTTATAAAAAATACAACAAACGTCAAGGTCTTCCTATAATACAATTTTAAAAACTTAATAGTTCATCTGAGAACCTTTTAGAAACTTTAATGATAATGGTTCTTTATAGAAATATTGAATCGAAGAAATAATTTGATATGATAAAACATACTTCATTAGTATGGTCTAGTCTAGACTAGACGCTAAACAATATCCATATACTAATTCCATATACCAGTTATGGCAGACATACCAAATTAGGGTTCAATTACGCTAAATTTTAGCGTTAAATCAACCTCACAGCCTATGTTTGTCCACTGGCGCCTTAGTGGCTTTTATCTCATGGGAGGTATAGCTTTTAATCTCCACGCTGGGCATGCGTGTTGAGAATCGCAGTTCAGTGATAGAAGAATTGGTCTGCAGAGACCACTGCCCCCGACGGATATCCCTTAGTCGCCTATTACGTACGACACCCATGGGAAGAGTTGGGATGGTACAAATTCTAAGTCAGCACCACACAGCTCATTACACACATAATAATATAATATAATAAAAGCCTTATTGCTGTTCTACAAAGGGTATTTTTAAGTATGCCTCATTTAACACTCACTATTTTATATTTATGTATAGTCTACATCGGCAAACGTTAGTTTTTCTGTAACAGCTTGTGTACGGTGCAGCGCAACCGTGCATTTAGGTATAAGCTAGCATATATCACATCTATCACAGGCATAGCGATCAAAACTTGTGTGTCAAGGACAGTACACTGGAGAGATGTCAAACCATCACAAGGATGTGCCAAAACAACTGGATTGCATTAAATAAATTAAACAATTATTTATTTTATTGCTGCGACCAATGTACACTGCGATTGATGTGCAGCGATAATGTCACATTCGAACACATCAGCAAGGGCGGCGTGCTATCCATGGGCAATGACTGTACGTTGAGAGCCGATTCATTCATGATATATTCACACAATCACCACATGAATGAGATGCACGCAAAACCCGACTTATTATCAATCGATATCCCTCCAGTAAACAACATCATTAATTTAACCGTGCCAATCGATGGTAGCAAGAATCGATCAGACGTCGAAGTCAACGCCAGACAGACGTCTCTGAAGAAGATCGGACAGCAGATCGAGCAGATGAAATCGGAACGAAGTGAAATCGAGCAGATTTCCAGCCACGACGTCCATCACTACGCGGTCATATATATTTTGGTCGCGGTTGGGTGCGTGGCAGGCGTCGCGTTCCTGTGGAGGCGAAGGCGGGCGGGGGTGCGCGCGGGCCGCGGGGAGCGGGCCGCTGCTGCCACCGCCGCCACTGCTGCTGCTGCTCCGGCGCCACAGCCGGCGCCGAGGGTCTCCTTCGGCGACAACAATAGTGCTAGTGCCAGTGAAAGTGTTCAATCAGTGAAAAGTGTATCATCTAGTTTAGTCGAAAAACCGCGAGTTGTTTCGGTGTTGTATAAAAATCAAAATATTCAAATGGTTGATAAGGCAACAACACCAACGAGAGTTTTTCCCACTTTTCACCAAAATGATGTGGACGACATCTAACTAACATAGCGTTTAAGTTTAAATTTACTTAGGCTAACGCACCTTATCATTTTATCATTAGATATACCTATTACTAACCCTATCATTTATCATACAGCATCTTCACCTACATCTCTCGCCCGGGAGCATGTACGGTGCAGCGCAACCGTGCATTTAGGTATAAGCTAGCATATTATTGTCAAATCAGGGATAATATTAAGGTCAATTGTTACACGCGCCTTCCACTTTAGTTATTGCATCAGTTCACGTTTTCACCTCATCATGGTAGGCGCGTGCTCAAATATCAATCAATTATAAAAGTATCAATATAAGAGTTTTTATCATATACTCTTCTTATCATTTATCTATATCAACTAAAGGTGTCCCGTACAGCTTGTACTCCGACATAGGCCTCCTATAAAGATTTCTTGTCCTTTGCTGCACGAATCCATAGTGGCCCGGCTATTTTACACACATACCTAATATTAATTGGATGCTGCACCGGTCTCTCCCAATCCGTGTACTCATTGATGATGGTAGCGAGGATCTCAGACAGGTGGTAGCTGTACGTGTTTCTCACGAAGGACTTGAGGATCTTGGAGCGCCGATCCGCCTCGATGCCGTACTGGACGTCGTCGCCGCTGAACGCGAAGTATGCTTCCGCTTTGGTTACTCCGAGCATTATGTCGTATCTGGTGGAGAGGTAGAATAGGTTATCCTGTTATATCACCCCGCGCACGTATATCCTCCGATGCACCGGGACACGAGACACGGGACAAAGGAGCCTCATAGAGGCATCAAAACCGTCAACACCAAAAGCTGAAACGAAGCTGTCAATCGCCAAAAGTCCGGTACTTCAAGGAGCTGGGCTGGTTAGGTTAACCTGTTTATGTTAGGGGACAATGGTGACAAAACATCACCTCGTCGGCTAAGCACGTTAATAATGCCGTGTTTAAGTAATTTTATTTGAAGCATTTATTATAACCTCATAGGCCTGTTATTTACCTGCCTGTGACGTGACGGACAAAGGACGAGCCGAAAGCCGAAGCTTTTATCTAGTAAACAGTAACAATTTTTTTTTCTACGCGTGACTTAATTTGCGGAGAAAAAAAGATTTCTTAATTTTGCTAGCTCATGATAGTTTGACAGTGAAGAGAGAAACCAGATTGACCAAAATAATATTCTATCGAAAGGACGCGCCAACAAAGTGAATTTTAAGTTAAGTATGGGCGGTTTGTTTACGTTTATGCTCCATTCAAAATGGATACGATATAGTTACATTGATGTAGTGTAGGTAGGTAGGTACTGTAGGTAGAGAACAAGAGAGAGAACGGGGAATACCCATCACTTATCCAGTGAATTACTTTCTTTCGACGGCCGACATAGGGACTTTCCCTGCGGGACTTTACTGGCGGGGAGTTACCTATGCATGTAGTGTACAGTACAGTGTATAAAACGGCCAATTAGAGGCTCGGGCTGAGAGACTTTCGAAGAATTATATAAGAGAAAAAAAAAGAACTGGTTTTGTCATTGATTTAGAAAGGGAAGATAGGTTACGTTCTCCCAGCGCTTACTCAAAAATTGGCATGTGTTACAACTACACGCAAACACATACGCTCACATTTATATTTCCAGTCCAGTGACTATCTATCTAGGACCGAAGTGAGACTGAGACAACAATATTTTACGCGAATCACGACCGCCCGTGCCGCCCCGGCGCGCCGCCGGGGCGCGCGCAAGGGCGCGGCGCGGGCGCGGGCGGCGGGGCTACCCGAAGGCCGTACGCGCGCGCGTCTTTGATTTTTACCGACAAAATTTTAAAAAAGGAAACTTGAGTCTTATGATTATTACTTCAGAACTCATAGGAGATATGACAGCGCGATTTCGGTCGGCGGCTACTCAAAGGCTTTTATAAAGGGATATAATTTTACCTAATTTCACGAATGTTTTTATTATTTTGTTTTAGTACGTGATCACCAACTGGTCTGAATAGTCGCGCGCGGTGTTAACGTACTGACCGTTTCGTGTATTTTTTGACAATTATTAGAAGCAGTTTAGTTTATTAAGTTTTCAGTATTTTATTGAGTTAGTGTTATTTTTATTTATTATTGTTAGGAAGGTACTACCTACCTACATTATGTTTAGTGCGAGGGAGTATGGACAAATACTTATGTGCTACGGTGAAGTTAGAGGAAATGCGTCACAAGCCTTGCGAATTTACCGGGATAGGTACCCAAACTGGCAACATCCGGTTGATGCTAGAGATATCACGGGGCGGCCTATCAGAGGGTTCTGAGTAATGAACGGATTACTCCTCAAAGGTGCGGGGGTGGCAGAGAGGTAGGAGTTCAGATGCAAGAACGGGTCTTGGACCTTGTCAGGAGAAACCCTCGTGTAGGAACGCGGACTGCAGCAAATCTGCTTAGAGGTCGTGGAACCGTAGTATCCCACCCGACTGTGCACAGGATCTTAAATACAATGATGAAGATGAGAATGATGATTATGTATATAGAGTACTCACTCATTTTCTTTCACTATTTTTTCGTGCTCACTTCAACGGCAAGGTGGGAATCCGGACTGGCAACGAATCCCGAGTGGGACCGCATGGTTATGGAATTAGGAATCACAGGGGGCAAATGCTTGTCAACTTCCTTGAGAAAGAGGGGCTATTCTTAATGAACTCTTTCTTTAAGAAACAGCCCCAAAGGAAGTGGACATGGCGAAGCCCCGACACTGTGACAAAAAATGAGATCGACTTCATCTTGACGGATAGCAAGCACATATTCAGAGATGTCTCAGTGATCAACAGGTTCAATACCGGATCTGATCACCGACTGCTCCGAGGCTCTCTGAATATCAACTTAAAGCTTGAAAGAAACCGTCTGATGAAGTCTACGCTCCGACCTAACCCAATCCAAATCATGGCGGGCACCGAGAAGTTCCAGCAGCTTCTCGGGAATAGATTCGCTGCCTTGGATTCCACTGATGACGCTGACGAGCGCCAGACATCAGTCAAGACGAGATCGTGCTAGCTCTGAGGCAGCTAAGAAAAGGAAAAGCCCCCGGCGAGGACGGCATAACATCAGAGCTTTTGAAAGCCGGAGGAACTCCTGTTATACAGGAACTACAGAACCTCTTTAACGCCGTCCTTCACAGTGGGAGAACTCCAAAGGCGTGGAGCGGGAGTTTGGTGGTGCTCTTTTTTAAGAAGGGAGATAAAACCCTCCTTAAAAACTACAGACCCATCTCACTCCTGAGCCACGTCTATAAGCTGTTTTCACGAGTGATCACGAACCGTCTCGCCAGGAGACTCGACGAGTTCCAGCCACCCGAACAGGCCGGGTTTCGCGGAGGATATGGCACCATAGACCACATACACACAGTGAGGCAGATTATACAGAAGTCCGAAGAGTATAATCAGCCCCTGTGCCTGGCCTTTGTGGACTATGAGAAGGCCTTTGACTCTGTCGAAACCTGGGCTGTTCTGGAATCCTTACAGCGATGCCAAGTAGACTATCGTTATATCGAGGTGCTGAGATGTCTCTACGACGCCGCGACCATGAGTGTCCAAGTACAGGACCAGCAGTCCAAACCCATCCAACTGCGCAGAGGAGTGAGACAGGGGGATGTTATATCCCCGAAACTGTTCACGAGCGTGTTGGAAGATATGTTTAAGACGCTGGACTGGAAAGGTAAGGGCATTAACATAAACGGCGATTACACCTCACACCTCCGATTCGCTGATGACATAGTCGTAATGGCGGAGTCGCTGGAGGAGCTCAACCAGATGCTGGACGGCCTAGCTTTAGCCTCGCGATGCATCGGTCTCGGCATGAATTTGGATAAAACCAAAATCATGATCAATGGCCTCATTGATCCGGGGCCGGTCGTCGTACATGGACACCCTCTCGAAATTGTTTCCGAGTACACATACCTTGGGCAAATCCTGCAGCTAGGGAAAAACAATTTTGAGAAGGAGGCCAAGAGGAGGATCCAGCTAGGCTGGGCAGCGTTTGGAAAGCTACGTCGAGTCTTCTCGTCATCCATACCGCAATGCTTGAAAACGAAAGTTTTCAATCAGTGCGTCCTACCCGTCATGACCTACGGAGCTGAGACGTGGACACTCACCATAGGGCTGGTCCACCAGTTTAAAGTCGCTCAGCGAGCTATGGAAAGAGCTATGCTCGGAGTCTCTCTGAAGGATAGAATTCGTAACGAATACATCCGACAGAGAACCAAAGTTATCGATATAGCTCAAAGAATTAGCAAGCTGAAGTGGCAGTGGGCCGGCCATATTTCGCGAAGAACCGATAACCGCTGGGGTAAACGAGTTCTTGAGTGGAGACCGCGACTCGGCAAACGTAGTGTAGGACGCCCTCCGGCCAGGTGGGATGACGATCTGCGAAAGACTGCAGGCAGATGCTGGATGCGTCAAGCTGAAGACAGGGCGCTATGGCGCTCATTAGGGGAGGCCTATGTCCAGCAGTGGACTAATATAGGCTGATGATGATGATGATGATGATGATTTTTTCGTGACTTTCTTCATTAATAATAAATGCACTTTGTTCATTCATATTCAAAACACTTTATACACAAATTTTACAAGTACAGCTATTCACTGTTGTACATAAATACCTATACACCTATATACTTTCTCATAAACAGCTGCTTATGTTTTCGTCCGATTATATTATACGACGCACACAACGCCGTGTCGAAGACTGCCGAACTGAAACGACGTTAGACGATGCACGGCCTTCAAGCCACACCTCCTTGCCCGGCGGAGTGGGGAGCTCAAGGTTTTTGCGTTGCGGAATTTCTGGATTCGGTCCCCGCGCTCAAGGCCCGCGATAGAAGCTATGCAATAGCTTAAAAACATAGTTTTATTTCAAACTGTTTTAAACACTGTTTAAAACACGTGTTTTAAAACAACTTGTTTTAATCATGCCTACCCTGGGAGCAGGTCATCGTTCAGTGGTAGTGGGTATGAATCTGTCTTAGTAATTGAATTTAACTTACGGTAGTCCACACAAAATCGGAATGTTCCATCTTTTTTGGGTACCAAAAGCGCCAGAGATGCCCATGCAGACTCACACTCCTCTATGACCCCATCACTCAGCATTTTGTTGATCTCAGTTTCCATGATGGCTCGCTCAGCTGGGGTGAGTCGGTAGGGTGGTACAGCGATAGGTAGGTGATCCCCGGTGTCTATATGGTGCTCTGCATAGGGAGTGCACTCTCCATTTTCACTGAAAACATCATCATAGCACATAAGCATGTTGGCTAAAGCAACCCGTTCCTCAGCAGCAAGCATTGTTCCTTCATCGTCCCGTAGGAGATCAGCTGAGAAACATGCAATAGGCCGAGTAACTATGTTCTCACACTTGAGATGATGCACATTCAGAGGTGTGTCAGGCAAGTGCCAGGTCATGTTTGAAAAGTTTAAAACTAATCCTGCTTTAGTAATGAAATCTATCCCTAACAAAGTATCATTATTGCTAGCATAGGGAAGAATAACAAATGTCACCGGGACCTTAAGATCAGTTTTGTACACTGTGGCCTGGACATCTGCTAACTTGGCTAAGGTATCCTGCATGCTACCATCTGCTAGTTTAATTAACATATTCGTTGAACGAGAGGGGAACTTCTGCTTAAGAAGGAGTGTGTAGAGTGTACACCCAGCTATGCATGCCTTTGCAGCAGTATCAATCAAAGCCGTGCCATTCAGTCCATTGACTTCAATCTCTAAGATTGGATGGTTAGAGTATTTTTCATGCTCAGGCACTGTTAGACTGCTTAAATCTATCTTAATGTCCCTACTATATACACTTTCACTGTCACACTTGCACTTGCAGTACTTACATTATTCGGCACTTGAACCCAGAACCCACTGATAACTCGAACGAAGGCTCGGCGGCGGCACGGGCGAGCGCGCCCTCGTCCGCAGAGCGCAGCATCGTGGTGTCGGCGGCATTTGCCTCTCGGCGCTCAAAGGCGCGACGGCGGCGGCGGCGGGCACGGCTTCCGCAAGCTCGCGGTGAGACATAGCTCGGCTTGCCTGCGATGTTTGCCGGAGAATCCTCTTTGTTTTGATTATTGTCGTCACTCGAACACGAAGTTATTGTATTCTTCTTCTTCTTTTTTTATTGTATTCTTCTTCTTCTTCTTTTTATTTTTTTTCTTTCTTGGTCAAAATAAAAGGGGATAATTTACATAAAATCAATCAAGCTCATTATTTACAAAATCAAACATAAACAACCAAATTAAAAAAATAAAAAGTTACTCAAAAATTACTGAAATAAATTACAATTCTAAGCATAGAGAAACTTAAAATACATAAACTACAAATCTATAATTTTATATTATTTACAGAAATAAATCTACAAAGCTTAGAAACTAAAGGTGAGAACACTAAGTTATTACATTGTATTCTTCTTCTTCTTTTCTTCTTTTAATGGCGTCTACGTCTGGGTTGACATAATTTAGCCAATGTCGCGTAAAATATTAATCAAAAAGATATAAGAAAATTACAAAATTATGGGCAACGTTGTACGGTAAGGTTTGATCCCAACATTGTATTCCCTTTTGACTCGAACTGGATAAACTTTGACGTTTCTTTGACAGTTTCATCACTTCAAACCTTGAACGAACGAAATCACAGTCACTAATCGAGGCTTGAACCGCGCAAAATCGAACGGATCGATCCAATGTTTGTAGATCGGGAACGGGTGACCGAGATGTTCGTTCCGTGGAAACGGACGCGGCGCGACGCACTGAGCCATAGATATGTAAGAATACCATAGATATAGAAGTATCCTTCTACGAAGAATACACTGAGCACGCTTGGGCGGTAGTGGCGCTGTCTGTTGCGGCGGCGGCGGCGGCGTCATGAACTACCGGGGCGCCCCCCGGCGGCGGCGCCACTCTCCCCAGAAGTGACGAGCGAATCTCGAGCTTCGTGCGACGCTATAGCGTTGATGTGTACGAGCGTTTCCGAAGGGTGCCGAAGTGTTTTGCTTGCTTGTTCGTTGACGTTGCTGTTGCTATGAAAGGCTTTTGGTGGTGGTTACGATTCGAATTTGAATTTTGGCGCCAATTCTTCGCTTCCGTGGTGTTGTTTGGCGTCTTTTTATGAATTTTAGGTTGCTGTTCTTCTAAACTTTCTTCGATTCCTCGAGCTTTTTCTAGCAGGTTTTCGAACGTCGAGAATTAATTTCGTGCTATTCTATTGCGTATGTTCCGATGTACGAGTCCAAAAACGAGATCTAAGTAGTTGGACGTTTTCTGATAGCTCGCCTTCTGGTACCTTAGCGAGAAGGGCGCGGGCGTTCGCCAGGAACACGTCTGTGCACTCATCGTCCTCCTGCTCGCGTGTTAATAGCTTTTTATAGATTTGGTAGGGCGGTAAACGATGGCCGAAAGCGCAGCGTAACTTTTCTAAAGCGTCGTTCCAGCTGCGGGTCGTGTTCTTTACACCTACATACCATACGGCAGCCTGTCCTTCGAGTAGGAGTGGAAGTCCGCGCAGCGCATGGTCCTCGCGCATACCAACGCACTCTTTGTAAATTTCGATACCATCTATGAACGTCTCCAGGTCGTCGGCGTCGCGGGATTCGCCATTGAATCGCGCCGTGCATCCGGTAAAATTGGGCGCCTGACTACCGAATAGTGCGTGCGTACATTGATGGTGTCGTCGGTGGCGGTATCGTCGTCGTAGCATTCACGGGGGTCGGGATGGCCTCGCTGCGGTCGCTACGGAGGGAAGCGGCCGACGAAGCAATGAGGCGATCGACGCGCTCCAACACCTGCATATTGGCTTCGGCCTGCGTCCGCGCGAACATGGAAAACATCGCGGACAATTGATCCTGCGACAACATCACATTCGCGGCGGCGGTGGGACTCACTACCGGAGTGAGGTCCGCGGCACTCCCGAAGGAGGCGGAATCCTCATCCTCGTCGCACGGCATGGATTTTCGGCATTTTCACTGCGTAACGCGCGGCACTTTAGTTATTAGTATTTTGCGGGGCGGTTCACGCAACTCAACGCGGAGTTTGTCACTGCGACCGACGCATTGGTTTTGTTTGGCCACTAGTTGGCGCGCCAGTGTAGGGCTTCACATAATAAATTTATTCGTCGTAAGGTAGGTACATCTAACACATTCGTATCGTAAGACTACAAAATCCCAACTGACTGAACAGGAACAGCCTGAATAGGGCGAGAGTGAATGGGATCGTTGAATGATATAAAAATAGAATGAATACAGAAATTACAGGTAGGTAGGGAGGGATCCCACCAATGATCGATTAGGAATCGATTGAAATAGGATGCCGAGATGAGGTGCACCCTACATACCTAAATTGAAAAGAAACAGCATATTCGCATAATACATACACCCACCGGGTCGATGTCCGTCAAAAGGTTTATCTATTTATCGAATATAATTTAAAAATTGACATTTCCTTTCTTTTTCAGTATACAGGTAGGTACATAGAAAATTATTTAATGCACACTTATCGTAAGAAACAATACAACAAATAGCTTACAAATTTATCACGGATGTAAGCGGGTTAAATACGGACCTTATTTAATCAATTTATCTTACTGTTATGAATAAATAACTTGAAGCCTACATTTCATACATCCAGTGGCGGATTAACCATACAGCAGGAGTAGTAAATACTACGGGCCCCACGCCTAGGGGGCCCTGTTCTTGTGTGGAAATTGACGTAACCAATAGGGTATATGCATGTGATTTCAAAATGGCTAAAAAAAAATATTCGTATTCACTTTTGATATAGAAGGATATCTAGGGGTGGGTAGCTCAAAACGGGTAAGCTAAGGACGATGAGTCATAAAACATAAAACAGTATATAGAAGTATATCGAACATTTTCTTATATCCTTACCATTCTTTACTTATTAAGGTACATAAAAACAAACACAAACATAACAGTATTTTACTTAAAGCATGCATAATCAACAAAAAACGTAACCCTTACAATTACCCGTTTTGCCCATAGGGGGGGCCCAAAGCGGGTATCGGGTAGCGGGTATCATGTTGCACGCACACATTCTCACTTGCGTTAGAGGCGCGAAAATTCAAAGACCTACCCGCTTTAGGAAGGGTAAGATTTTTAACACAAACATAATATAAAGTCTACATAATGGTCATAGATTGGGGCTAGATAATGCTGTGTGAATTGTCCAGAATTATTTATTTATTTATAGAGAAAAATTGTTTTTTGAATAACATTTAAGTTTCTAAAATGGGAAACGGATGTGCCAAAACAATGTCTAAGCCTTAAAATTATATCATAAAGTTATGAAATTTTTATTATATCTTAAAGTAATTATTTTAAAAACGGAGGAGGGTGCTCAACTAGAGTCTGTTCAAAAAGAGAAGAGTCGTGGCCTTACGGTGGAACCGATTAATGCCTCTAAATTTTATGTACAGATAAGTCTATATATCTTCTTTGAAATAGTAATTGGATTTTACATCATAACTAATAGTTTTGATTTAAAACGAGAATAACTGTTTTGGCGTTTACGACTTTTCGTTTCGAGCTTAATATTATAAATATAATAAATTGACACTTAGAAAACGTCAAATTATATTATAAAATTACACGTAAATGCAAGCGACGCCATTCAACAAGTTGTTTGTGTGGCAACCCCGGTTCTGACACGTAAAATTGAGTCTATAAAGACTCAATTTTACGTGTGATTTCATAATATTTCTCATGGTTTCAAAGTAAAACAACTTTATGCTCATGAAATATATGAAAAAGAAACCACTACCAAGTTTACAAACACACGGACGAACAGACGGCTTAGTAATAGGGTTCCGTTTTCACCCTTTGGGTACGGAACCTTAAAAACGATCTATGGATTGGTTAGATAAAATAGATAAGATTAGTCTATCTTAAGTACTTATTCACAAATAATACATAGTATGAAGATATTTTAAAAGATATGTACAAAGGCGAGCTTAACCCTGACAAAGAGTTTTCTTCCAGCGAAACCTCAGTCATAGGAGAGGCGATGGAATAGGTCAGTTCCACTAAGTGCGCTAATCGCGCGGACAAATTGTACCTGTCCTTTGTCCTAGCAGGTACACTACTGAACACGTATTTATTGTGCCTGTGCAAGCTAAAAGTGAAAAGCACAGGAAGCGATACCATCACTTGACACACAATACTATTATCCCGATATGACGCTATGTTTTCTTTTGTCATGCATGTCAGTTCAGTTGATTAACATAATATTACTATCATAGTACTATAGTACTCTTACGTAGTTATTGTATTTTTACATCTGTCTGTGCTAATAACCGCCCTGTGTGAAATTTGAAAATGTACTTGAAAATAACTGGATAGTAGATTCTAAAGATCAAAGCTCCAGTCTCCAAAAGTTTTCAAAAATTCTAATTTAGAGAATATTTAACATATAATATAACATCATAACAGGTTTTTTTTTTAACCCTAAGGCGATGATATACTAAGCAGATTATACAATAGGATAAGTAGGTAGGTACTAATCTAAACATTTGGTTTCAATGACTACCTGTGCAATTTGTAGGAGTTTCGGCAGGTTATTGAATAATATATCTACGTTGTTCGCAGACAATAAATTAACTAGATATCTCAGACAAAGGAATATAAAGACATCTTACGGTGAACTAAAAAATGAAGCCACTTTTTTATAGTTGAGTGCGTGAAAGTGTTTCCATCTGAAAGAAAAACTCCCTATAATTTGGGAAGTAGTATTATTGGATAGGTTAAAGATAGATGGCATCAGGAGAAGTCGGGTATGTTTATAAACAAATGGTATAATAAATGATATGTGGATTTGTTTATTTTTAGGAATGAAATGAGAGACGAAATTATAATAATAAAAAAATATTCGTGATTAGCACTCTCGATTAAATTTTTGTTTAAAACGATACAGATTATGTAAAAAAATTCAGCCATCTTGAAATCTAAAGCAAACTCATTTTCGAAATCTACACCTTCGATTCAGTTGGAGACGATCGATACTTACCCATAATGTAAAACGGCAAATAAAAAGAATGTCCACCATCTTGAATTTTAATATTACTAACTAGGGCTACCTGGTGGTAATGTAATAATTGTGTATGTTGTTTATTATTTAATTGTGTTCCCCTTTTACCTAACCTACACCCTCGATTTGATCGAAATCGATAACCAAGAGAGGAGACCACGATTTAAAAATGTCAGCCAAATTGGATTTTGAAATGGACATCTTTTTCGTACTGTAATAAAGGCTTAAAACAGGCCAATTTTCGGTTTTTTATGTTTTTTAATTAAAAAGGGGGTCTAGGGTCCAAAGGGGGAAACATTTTTCTGCATTTAGAATTATTTATCCTCCTCTGCATGACTGTGAAAAAAAATTCTGTAAAGTCACTCCGTTTGGGAGATCTCAACGGGGGCTAAAAATGGGGGTAAACAGATAAACAGGCAAACATTTTATTAATAATTTTTCACATTATACGTCACACTGATTTAAATTATTAAAATAAAAATAGTATATTATTAGTGAATAATTAATTAATTAACAATCAGAATTTAAAAAGAACCTCTTCTCTACGAGCCAGTTTTTTTTGTATTTTTTTTTTATTCAAGAAGATACCCTTTATACGATCCTGCAATCAGAACCCCTCGATATCTCCTCTATTTGGTAGTACTCAAAAAAGGGGGAGGAGTTTGGGGGGCATGAGGGGTAAAAAAATTGTCTTAAAAAAGTGACTTGTATTCGTCAACACGGCTGTTATTTTTTTTTAATTCAAGTCACTCCGTTTGGGAGATATACAACGGGGGCTAAAAAAGGGGCGAGAGGGGGGGTAATTAATTTTTTCCTTTGATTCAAGAAGATACCCTCTATACGACCCTGCAATCAAATTTCTTCTATCACGTCGCTATCTGGTAGCACTTACAAAGGGGGAGGGGGTCTGGGACAAGGGGGGGTTACAAAAATCAGTTTAAATCACTTGTCCCCCCTATATACAAACGCCATAAACGTTTTGATCCAAGTTGGTCCGTGTGCAAGAAGGTTAGAGCGGGGTGGCTCCGGGAGGGGGAGCAAATCTCAAAAACCGAGGGGGACCGAGGAATTTTCCCTCGGTCCAACATGAGAAATACATTATCGCAAAAAAACAATACCTCACCCTCCACCATCCGGGAGAACAATTATGTCAGTGAGTCAGTGAGTCCGTGGTAATCTAGCTATATCGTCGTCGGTCCAATAATCGAAATCCTTGATTAGTCTAAATCAAGTCAAGGGTTCACATAATTGGTAGCTATTTGAAATAGCTACCAATTATGTGAACCCTTGAAGCGAAAAATAACAAATAGCTTTGGGAAATCTGAAATCGTACGCTGGTAACATTCGTGCTCTATGTCACTGTCATTGTCATTGTCTTTGATATCAACATAGTGTTGAGGTTTTGTG
Organism: Eupithecia tripunctaria; assembly: GCA_955876795.1. Classification (NCBI taxonomy): domain Eukaryota; kingdom Metazoa; phylum Arthropoda; class Insecta; order Lepidoptera; family Geometridae; genus Eupithecia; species Eupithecia tripunctaria. Next base: position 90,740 of record CATPCX010000022.1, read on the forward strand.
TTCCAAGTAAAACAAAAACAAGTGTTTATGAGAAAGTTTTACGGTCTTATTTCAGTACTTATAAGTGAAACGTTATTCCTTCCGACTTCTTGACCTTTCTGCTGCTATTTTGACAGTTCTTCACTGCACAGGAAACCATAGTTATCTATTTACACGTCGAAGTGTCCTGGCTCGCGCCTCGACGGGTACTGACGAGCACTGCGCACGGTTTGGTTGATATTTGTGTGCGTGAGCGCGTGTGTTTACAAGGTGAGCACGGTTTTCTACGGCTTCATTTTTTATTTCACCGTAAGCTGTCTTTATATTCCTTTGTCTGAGCTAGATATATAGCGAGTGACATGGGGGCAAACTTAAGTAGGTTGGTCCTACATTTCGGTACCTCCAGCATGGCGGGGCGGCGGCGGCGCGCACCCACGTAGTCGTTGGGCGCGCGCGCGCCCGCAGCGCCGCCAGCACCGCGGGCTGGTGCAGCTCCCCGCGCAGCACGCGCATGTACTTCACCAGCGCCACGTCTCTCCGCACCGACAGCCGGCAGTACCCTACCATACCTAGCACGAATAGACTCGGGTATATTAATGTGTAGAATGGATAGACTCCATATTTTTTTAAATAAAGGAAGCGAGTAAATTTATTTTGAATTTTTTCTAGCATAAGCTTGTACTTCGCTTCATGGGGATTCCATATGATGGCATTGGTTTCTAGGTGGCTCCTAACTAGGGCATTGTAAAGAATTTTAATTACATTAATGTTCTTAAAATTCTCACTCTGCCTTATAATAAAACCCAAGTTTCTGAAAGATTTGGCGCAGACGTTTATAATATGGCGGCGAAACCTCAGGTCGGGCACCATCTCAAGGCCCAGGTCTCGGACGGACATCGCTCTCGGCAGCCCTACCCCCTCCACCTCGTACTGGTACTGCAGGAGCGCGCGCCCGCGGCCGTAGCTCATCACGGAACACTTATCTATATTAAACAGTAGCTTATTGGATCTACTCCATTCGACCACCCTTTCTATGTCATACTGGAGCCGCTCACAATCAGAAGTGTCCGCTACCGTTAAATACACTTTCAGGTCGTCCGCAAAGAGCAAGCAGCCCGCCTCCTTAACTACCTCCGGGAGATCATTTATCATTATGACGAATTCCAGAGGACCGAGATTGCTGCCCTGACTTACACCTGAAAAAGTGTAATATGGTGCCGATTGGTAGGTACCCTCCATACTCCACATACTGCCGGCGTTCGCCAAGGTAGCTCGCAAAGAATTTGAGTAGATGCGGCGTGAATCCTATGGCAGAAAACTTCGATAGCAGGACGTCATTATCCACAGCATCGAAGGCTTTTTGAAAGTCGAAGTACGCGCAGTCTACTTGACCACCTGCGTCCACAGCTGGCGCCAGATGAGATACGAACGACAACAAGTTGCTGGCCGTGCTACGCCCCGGCCGGAAGCCGTGCTGGGCGTCGCTCAGGCGGGCGCTCACTTGCGTATAAATACACGTATGTAAAATTGACTCAAATACCTTAGCGAAGGCCGACAGCACGGCTATCGGACGGTACTTGCTTACATCGGTCCCACCTCCTGCCTTCGGTACCTTTAAATAAATGTTTTATTAAACAAAAACCTCACAGTATTTTAAGTTTTAAAACATTAAACCCCTCCCTGACTTGGAAATCTTTATTATCATTGACGCTTGCTCGTTTAAAACTAACAGGCGCACAGTGGTCTCGGTAGTAGGTCATAGGGCTCAGAGGGCAATGATTGAGCTAAGCCAAGATACCTGGCTCAGTTACCCACTAATTGTCATACTACCTGAGGGTATAAAAGGTTTTGCAATCTATTGTTCGCAACATTTTTATTTCGGTATGGAAAGTGAAAACATCTAATTAGTCATCAACCGTGTTATCACCACATGCTAATTAGCCCAAGATGCGACGCGTGTGTTCGAGTTCCTGTTGTCTGTGACCTGTTATCTTGCAATGGACATTCAAGTTAGAAGTATGTTTTATTAATTTACTTTAGTTTTTTGCATTTACAATCAACCTTTTTTTTTAAAACAGAGTTCTACGCCGCACCATTACTTACGTATTAATTTCTGTGGTTTTTTTATAAGTTGAATCTTTTATTTATGTTCGTATCTACTTGTACCATTGAGATTGGTATGAAAATGTCACTTAGAATATCTACTACTAGGCTGTAAAAAATGTACCTGCTTCTACTTGCATTTGTAAGGTGCAGCCAGGGTCTACGCCGCGCGCCGGGTGCGTAGCACGTGCTACGAAATATTTATTGTATTTTGATCCGCATATAACTGTTTGTTGTTTGTTTTAGGTACTAGTATTGAGTGATCTTTCAAACATTATGTTCGTACTAGATACTTGGCTGTCTATTAAGGACAGCAAATCTGAACTTGAGCGGTGTCATGCAGTTGCTGCCTGATGTTCCTTGTGTTTGTTGGGGGACAGTATCGCTCACGTCCGTAGGTGTTGACCCTCTGATACCCTACACGTGTCCTCTGGGTGGTGCTAAGAGCGATACCCTCTGGTGGTAGGCTTCGGCCGTGGCTTGTCACCACCCTCCGGACTGGGCCAGTCCGTGAAGCAACTCAGTTGTGTTTCGGAATGTGGTCCGGAGTAGCCATCTTCTAGACCTTCGTGATACATCGTCGGCCGCATCTTCGCTTTCCATCATGTGAGAATTGTGAGATTGCGGTCAAACGAAGGACTATTTCTGATAAAAAAAAAATGTTCAGAATTTGATTTCCGATGACTTGGAAAAAAGAGTTGCAAATCTTTGTACAAGATTTGTTTTCTTCGAACTTGGCACGCGGAGCTCGAAGTGGCAACATCTCTGGTGGGACTCTGCCGTTGTTGTTTGGCGCTCTCAGTGTCAAGATCGAGTGGTGTGGTGTCCTGATGATGTCTCGTGGAGAGACGAAACTAGTTGACGACTTGTTTTGATAAATGTTCTTTCATTTTGTATAAATGTACAATTTGTTAGATTTTATCGCAGAAGGTTTTTTCGCGGAATTGTTACAAAATATTTTTCATTCTTATATTTACAATGGATTTCCGCAAAGTAACGCCTGAATCTATTATTAATAGTAATCTAAATGATAAGCAGATTTGATCGTAAGTAGCTGGTTAAAATTAATAACATTGAACGTAAACTGTTATAATTTACTAAAAGAATCGTGTAAATCCATCCAAAATCCTTGTTTATCATACATAATACGTCTTTGTTGATCTTTGTTCCATTGAGTCGTATTTTGTAGTATATATATCTATATATATATATAAAAATGAAACCCGTTTTCCGTTGTCACGACATAACATGAAAACGGCTTGACCGATTTGGCTGTTTTTTTTTAATGTTCGTTGAAGTTCAAGGATGGTTTTTACGGCGAGAAAAAATCTAATAATTGCCGGGAAAACACCTATAAACGTTTCCATAGGAACAACGCGTGCGAAGCCGCGGGCAACAGCTAGTTGTACAAAAAATAAATTGCGTATCTATTACTTGTACAAAATTACAATCAGTTCATAGAAATAAATTAGAACTAGTATTTACAATTGAAAAAATCGAGCTAACTGCAGACCGTTGCAAACAATCTACAAAATGGTTATTATCTTCTAAGGAATTGAATACACTTTTTGTTCGAAATTAAATTGGCAAATGTGATGAATATATGAAATAACAAATAACTGTTTATCAAGCTGTTTATATAGTAAAAATTTGACTTGTCTAAGTACTTATTTTGTAAGTCTAAAGAAATAAACGATTTGAGTCTGACTCTGATGAAAAAGTTTGTGATAAATTAAAAATCGAACCAAGAAACGGAATTATGTTTATTCTAAAGTCTACCAAATACAGAACGCAAACCAGTCACTTACTCGTATCTGCCGATATTAACTTTATAGGATGGGCTATGCCCAGTGTGGGGTTTATGGTCAATACCCCCATGATATAAAAGCCCATAAGAGACTTATCAGAAGCCTGAGTCCAGCAGTGGACCAATATAGGCTGTTGAGGTTGAGGTTGATGTATAAGAAAAGGTTATACAAAAAATTGCTTAATAGGATTTCTTGTAAATGAAAGTGATTTATTTTGCTACTTATCTAGCATGATGTAGGAGTAGAAAGCAAATAAATGTACCTACACACTTTTTATGAATAGTAAGAAGTAGGTAAGCCGCAATAAAACACTTTTTAGTCTGAAAGGAGAATCCAATATGTTGTTACGTATAATTATATCTATAACTAGCTGCGCCCCGCGGCTTCGCACGCGTTGTTCCTATGGAAACATTAAAAGGTGATTTTCATAACACGGGAACTGATTTATGGGATAAAAAGTAGCCTATGTTTGATTCCAGGATTCTTCTTCGTAACCACCAGTTACGAAGAAGCGAGCCCCTTGATAACCGAAAGCAATAAGATTGCTCATCGCAAAGACAAATGGTGGAACAGAGAACTAACCAAACTCAGAAAAAAAGCACGTCATCTCTTTAATAGAGCGATGAACACTAAAGATGAACAAGAGCGGTTATTTTTATTTGCTTTCATCATTTTGTTATAATCTTTTAGTTGATAAATAAACGAATTCATCTGCAAACATTTGTTCAGGGCGTTCTGGATGTTTTCTATCTGTAATAAAAAACATATCTAAATATGTATGTGTAATGTATTATATATATCAGTTATCTAAAACTATCCAGCTTACTATACCTACAATCACGTCGCAATTTCAGACAAAGAATCGGACAAGTAGCCAACGGCAATCCGAGCTAGCTATGACGATTTTTTTAACTACAGCCTCGACCAATATCAAATTTGATGAATATTAGATTTTACCAATGCACCAAAACACAATCTGTGGAAATTTCAACTATATACTACCTGTACCTACCTACGTTTTATGATTACTGAAATACCACTGAAAGGCGTACTACATAGGTACTACATCGGCTTAGGAATAGAGTTCCGTTGGCAATCTTTGGGTACGGAATTCTTATGTTATCTATCCCACAGTCTCGTCAGCCTGCCCTAGGTAGATTTAAGTAATTAAAATGCTAAAGGCTTGTTTAAATTGCCCAGTGCAATAAAACATTCCGAAAAGGTTTAAATAAACAGCCTGTGTAGCTATTTATTAAAACCGGCTTTCAGAAATTTACAGTACTCCCGGGACCGAGTGTTACCAATACAAATATTGAATCGCTCCGATTACAATATACATCAAGTAAAATGTTGCAATCGGCTGTGGCACGGCAAGGAACCGAGCAATTTCTTGATTGCCATTTATAACACAAATAGAACAAGCTCTTTGGTCAGCTTGGGTATACTTTTATAACTATGGTTTATCCATTTTGAATGAAGCATGTTAGTAAACAAAATACGACACAAATAACAAAATCTCACTTGGTTGGCGTCGAGTTTCAGATATAATTGTAAGCTATTTTTATTGAACGGAGGATCTAAAATCGACAAGTAATGTAAATAACGTATAAAAGGACGCGCCAAAAAAGTGAATTTTAAGTAAGTATGGGCGATATGTTTACGTTTATGCTCCATTCAAAATGGACACGGTATAGGTTATTGATTTTGCTTGCATAACTAGCTGCGACCCGCCGCTTCGCACGCGTTGATCCTATGGAAACGTTAAAAGGTGATTTCATGGTGGTTCATGTCATAAAAAGTAGCCTTTGTTTGATTCCAGGATTAGGATTAACTGTGTGCAAAATTTCAGCCATACATACCTACCTACATAATTATGTATAGATTAGTTTCTCGAACGAATCGAAATCAAATACAAAGATAGTGAAATGTTCTAGAATAAAGAAAGAGATAGGTATAGCCTCCGTTATTTATACTGAATAAACCTATTTATTAGAAACCTACTTGGTGTTTTCTTATTTGCTGTTTAGTAGTTTTTACTCGACTTGTGTGGTGCTAACTTAGAATTTGCACCACCCCATCTCTTCAAGGAATCCGAGACTGGCTCTGCGCCTGGCCACCACCGGGTCTGCTGCGCTGAATTACTTTCATATTCATTTAAATAACAATCAAATACTTAGTTACCTGATGGTACTGGGGTAAACGTGTTCTGTACAATTTTATGTGGTAAAAAGTCCGCCATTTTACATTATTTATATTACTTTATTTTAGAAAAATCTGAACAGTTGACATGAAATAGTCGTGGTAGCTTAACCCACGGGATAACCTACTTCCTTTTTTATTTATTTATTTATTAAGTACAGGCACAACAAACAGCTATATTTTAAACTTAAGTATACGGGTTACATTATAAATTTAGTAAAAATATAGCCCACTACGTTGTACTCAAATATGTTAGTAAACTTAATGATAATTATCGCTACAGGTTGCCGATTCTAGTTTTCACTAATTTATATAATACTTGATTTAATTTACTAAGATACCTGAACAAGCTAACTACAAATAAACAATAATTCAAACAAATATTCTTTCTTGTTAGTGGCAAGCTAATCGTATCAGTAAGTACAATAGTGTCGTAGTTATGAGAGAAATAAAGTGTAGGTAATTTAATTCTTAGACCTCTTAAATTTTAAATGTGGAATTATTTGACCTAGGTACTATCTGTGGTTGCCTTGCTTGTTTGGTTGGTGAGTTTCTCAAGATCCCGCTCTGTTCGGATGATGATGACTGGGCTATCATCTTCTTTCCTGATAAAGATGACAGAGTTCCTGACCCATGCATGCTTGTATTGAAGCTCTTTAGCAGTTAGCAGCTTGACGACATTTCCGAAATAAGTGCTTCTTCTTTAGAGTAAGGTGTTCGTTTATGTATACTTTTGTGGGCGTACCAGGAATATTAAGGTTGTCCGAGGTGATGGTGCTTTTAACCTTTCGAAAAGCACTTAATAATAATAATAATCATTTATTTCAGACAACATAAGATAAGTACATACAAAGTAACTTAGCTTGGGCCCATATGATAAATACCTTAGAGACTAACATACATACTTATAAAGATAAAAACTTAATAAAGAAACGTGTCATTGGCACTGGGTCAATGACGAGCGCGCGGTGTCGCGTATCAGCCTTCCACGGAACTTCCTGCAGGGGTATTTTAATTTGTCGGAAAGGCCGTCGGATTCGAATTCGGAATCTCTTTACGAAGAACGCTATTTTAAACTGTCGGATTCGAAAACTTTTGACATTCGAATTCGGATCCATCATAGGATAGTTCCCGACAGCCATTCAGTGTCGGAAACGATTCCGCCGGAGTATTAGATTCTTTGTTATTGTTGATATTACTTTCTTATAGGATTTAGATTCAAGGAAAACTCATTTTATTAACAACGTGATCATAGGAATAATATCTTGATCGAAACGAGAGAAGTTTTACCTATTTAAGTACCTATTCAATCGAGGATTTTCTGCCACTGTTTATTTTTTAGGTTGTTTACAAATTGAGTAAACAATAGCTTTGTTTCAAACCATAAGTTGCTGTTGAATACCTAGATGGAGCATATACCTACTCGTAAGGGAGAGAGAGACAGCTCAACGAAACATCCACAGTTCGCAGCAGAGACAAAGAACTATCATTCTTCATTGCAAGCTGCGAGAAAATGTCGAACCACTTCCAACTCACTCATGAGCTAACTACCTACCTCTATTTTACACCGACAATAGCTCTGGGGTTGTTTGAGGAGTTGAGGAGCTCTTATAGTGAGACAAAATACTCAAATGCAATGCCTGTAGAGCTAAAAGTAAGTCTCTAATAATTGTATTGAGGAAGGTTAGGCCACCTACTAGGTATAACTTATGGAAAGTAAATGTCATGATGAGATCAACCTGCCTACCTAATTATTTACTTCTTTTTTATAGTTTCTAGCAGCTCTTCACTTTTATGCCCAAGATAGCTATCAAAATCCTGATGGGAGTGATGCTGGTGTTAGCCCTAGGCAGGCATCCGCTTCAAAAGTGACAAGCCAAACTACAGCTGTGCTAAATTTGCCACAAGTGTTGTGCATGTGGATCAAATTCCCTGTTGCCAGGAATGAAAGGGAGCAAATAATTCAAATATAGCTGTATGTAGGTGTATATTTTATTGAAATAAATAAATAATTAACAATTACAACATTTGTAAGATATTATGATTTTTAGGTATGTGATAGGGATTTGATAATATTAAACATATTATCAAGATATCCAGGCAGCACACATGATGCTTTCATTTTAAGGACTAGTGCAGTCAAAGACTGGATGGCAATTATCTCCGAAACAGCTCCTTGCTGGCTTCTTGGTTAGCAACTGCAACAAAAACATGCAAGTAATTATCAGAAATCAAATATAATAGGCAACTTAACATAACTTTGAGGTGATTCTGGTGCAAGAGCGTCAAGAGTCTGAAATTGAATCAGATGACCTTGCAGATATTGAGGCTGGAGAACATATATCACTGGATATAAACAATGATGTTCACCGCAGAGGAATCCAAGTTTGGTCTGACCTAATAAATAAATTATTCTAATGTATTGCATTATTACATAACTACATCAATCAAAATTACCTATATGAATCACAAAAAGAAATGTATCTCACCTTAATCTTTATCTCTAACGCTTCTCATTTGCAGCTGCAATTGCCAGTACGGCAGTTGCAACCGAGGCCACATTGACAGCCAACCTATTTAGGTAATGTGCTTTCCGTTTTGGAGAGTGGTGCAGGGGCTGAACCACCACCGGTTCCTGCTTGATTGTTTTTAATTTTTATTGCCTTGGTGTCCAACTTCCAGTCTTCACAGCACTGTAATAAATAATAGTAATAATGTTACAAAGCATACACACAATAAGTAATATACTAGCAGCACATAATTATAAGATAAACATAGGGTAAATGTATGTTCTGCGTTGAACAATCCCTAATTTTTCCTAGTAATAAATATAGCCTATGTTACCCAGAAAGTGAAAGACTACAGGGAGATGCTGGGTGCATCAAGCTGAAGACAGGGTGCTATGGCGCTCATTAGTGAGATGTCCAGCAGTGGGCTAATATAGGGTGATGATGTTACTCAGGGATAATCAGAGAAGCATTGTAATGGTAAACAAATGTTTGAAATCGTAGTTTTTTAGTTTATTTGTTACATACATACAAATATTTTCTCTTTATAATATTAATAAGTGTAGAAAACAATGACAATACTTACTTTTCACCATTTCTCCGGCAGCTTTGTACCCCAGCGAATTGGGAACCAAAGCAAGTTCTTGTTGAAGAACTTCCTTCGTTCTCGCTGCGTCGGGCGCTGTGACTCGGCCGTGAGCGAGGTCGGCATAGGCCAACATAAACTCTTCTTACGTTGCTCCGGTGATACTCGGGCACTCTGAAGTAGCACTTGATCATGATCATAGAAAGTTGGTAGGTTCACCTCTATCGACAATCAACATAACACAATCATTTAGTGGCTAGTGCGTATTAGATAGATAAGCTTATACATAATATAATGTAATGCTCGTTTTGCTTTCATAGCATAGTAATTCCACTTGTATCACTTCACAACACAAACACAAATTGAAAAATCTAAAAACAATGTTCAACTCAAATGTTGAGAACAACCGCGAACGAATTCGGAAAAAGTATTTCCAACACTGATTAAAAATTATGTCATAAACTTTATTTTTATTTCTACGAAAACGTCTGTATTGTTCACATAACTTGTATTCGTCAGATAATAGTTTGATTTTAGCCCCCCCATACGAACGTACTTTCCGCTTCATTGACACTATGTCCCCGATCGTATTGAAATTTTCTATACAAAACCGCATGAAAAGTAGCTAAAAAACATTATGATCTTTAAATGAGAGCGAAACTATTTTGACCACTAAATCGACTCATTTTCAAGCAAATCACCGAGCATTTCTATTCAAAAGTTGTCAATCGGCACACGAGCGCCCTCAATTCCCACGACTCTTCTGTTTTTGAACAGATTCCACCGTCACTCACCGCCTTTGTATTTGATGGTCAGACACGCTTTCTCACTCATAGATACGAACCAACAACAGCTTTCATTCAGCAAGCCCGAACCAATCCCTGGTTTAGTTCCGAATTTCAACTAATCACCGAGCATTTCTATTCAAAAGTTGCCAATTGGGACACGAGCGCCCTCATTTCCCACGACTCTTCTCACACTCTTCACACAGCCACAGCTTTGTATTGATCGCTTTTGCATTTGACGCGCTTCACTCATAAAACGCCCCATTTCATTCGACGTAAAACAACAACAAATTGGCATGGGCCGTCCCCTGAGATTCGGGAGAGCTTCGTACCATTTTTAAGAAGCAAATTTTTGTAATTAGGACTCTACGTATGTTATTCTAGACTAAAAAACAAATAAATAAAAAATATTTTTGAAACTCTTTTTTTGATACTTTAAACCCAGAGCTAGATTTGGCGAGAAGTCTAGTAAAGTTGGTAACACTTTTGCCCAAGTAATGGTACGAAGTCATGGTTATCGAAGTTAGTTTCCTCAACTAACTTAGAACTGGGTGTGAATTTGAAGTGTTTCTTGTTATTGTTGTCATTTAAATCCCGATGATTTATTTATTGATTTAGATACATAAAAGATGCTAAAAAGATATAAATTGAATGTAAAATTACTTAAGAATATTCCATATAAGCATTTCTACTATTTTCTACCATTTCGAAACTGTCTCCGTAAATTCATATTTTCCACCAACCCGCGGATTCGTTTCGGAAACATTCGATTACCGATCCGAGGCGCAATCAAAATAGCGTTTTGTAGATTCGTCGGAATAGAATTCGAATCCGACGGTTTTGTTTCGGAATCGAATCGAATGAATTAAAATACCCCTGCTGAACACGACACCCTTCGGCCAAAATCCGCTATCCAAGAACATTGAAAGACGATCCGTCGGCACTCGCACCATATATGAAGCGAAGTTCACATTACGGCGCGACTCCAACTTTTCGACTCTCAAACTGAAGCCGGATTTTTGTCGCAGGTACTTTTCCACATCCTCGATTGTTACGGCGTAGTGGACGCGTGACACGTAGAGTTGCGTGGTAGGTACTTCGGCACGTAGAGGGCATGGGTGCCCCGATGCGGTCGGTGCGGCAGTTCCGCACTGATTGCGACAAGCAGGTTTCCTCTTCTTCCGCTGAACAAGTATAAAACCTTCCTTGTCGCATCGGTCCTTCGGCGGACCCGAAGGTACAGCGGCACGGCTAGGTTCGCGGCCTCTCTGCTTCCTCCCCTTATGTGGCTGTTGTCGCGCGGGTTGAGTCGCGTTCGCGACGACAGAGGTGGCGTAGTCACGCTGTGGGATGTATGTAACACGTGACGGCTCGGTGACGCGATGAGCGGGACGAGCGGCAGGGGCGGCGGGCACGTGCGCCGGCGCGGGAGCGGGGACGCGCGTACCTACCGCCGGTGGATCGGCTGCCACGGGCGATGCTGACGTCGACACAAAGGTGCATGCCGACGAATTCAGCTGTGCACCGCGACGGACATTGACGTTGGATGCCTCGGGTGACCCAAATACCGACTGTGCATTACGTAATGTTGCAACTTCACTGCGCAGGTCGGCGATGGTGTTCTGAGCGGCATCCATTTTCAGCTGCATCTCTGCCACAGTCAACTTCAACGCCTTGACGTCTTTGAGCAAGCTCGTACAGTCAATGTGGTCGAAGTCTAGCGGCGGCACACGATGCAGGTTACGGGCGACGAAGGCGGGCACGTCTTCGGGGTCAGTCACCTTGAGGACGGTGATGACGTCCTGCAGACTGCGCTCTCCTCGGTCATCCCTCCTGTAGGGCTTCATCTTCTCGGCGATGTTCAGCGACTCGTATAGTAGCGTCCTGGCCTTGCGGATCTCATCTTCGGTAAAACTCGACTTACAGATCTGTATAGCCGAGACCTCGTCCATGACATCCAAGCGATCTTGCAGAAAGGCCAGTAGCTCGTTTGCCACAAGTTTTTCGGAACTCATGGCGACTAAAACGTGCCTCGGCCGAAGCCGCGCGGTCCGCGAATATTAAAATTCTAGCGATGCAGTGTGACACGTCTACTCGATAGCGCACACCGCACGTATATGACTACTTAGCAAATTGTCTCTCTGTATCCGTGTTGCGAACTTTGCTATGATGTTTTTCGGTCTATCGGCCCCTTGCTGGGCTTGAGGAACTCTATGAATGGATACTATGTCATTTTGGGAGAACGTGACCTTAAGTGCTGATCCAAGGGCTTCCATAATATCCAACAGGTTTTCACCGCGTCGCTCGGGCACATAACAAATCTCTATGTTGCACTGTCTGGCTTGCTGTTCTAGGTAATCAATCTTTGACTCGAGATCGGAGTATGCCGGGTTATGTTGATCAAGTGCAGTAGCTACGTTTTCTATGTCGTCTACACGCTTTTTCAGCAAAACATTTTCAGAAGATTGGTTCTGGACGGTATTTTGGAGGATCTTTAACTCCGACGAGATATGTGCAAAATCTTTTTTCATTGTGGTCTGTTCCAAACGCAAGGACCTCATATCGGCTTGAATTTCGGAATTTCTTTTAATAGTATAAGGGCGAAAGTTTGTGATTTAACACGCGTTTGTTTGATTTGACGCGTTGCACGCGGAATCACACGCGGCGGCCGCCGTCACTCTGCACGCCCCGCCTATCCATAAACATCACCGTACTTTGCGATATGTTTGTGTTTACGCGTGCGATGACGGGGCCGCTGCACGAATATAGGTTGATGATGGTGATGATTTCCTTGTACTGTCCAATGATCCTATCCATCCATGGTTGTTTAGTAGAGATCGCTCTTGATAAGACTGCCAATGGTCGCTAAGTTTTTAAGTTGTCTTGTTATAAATATGTAATTTCTTTTACATTTTATTATAGAGCAATATGTATAGTCTCTGTTCAAGGTTATCCATCGAGTACTTCGATATCTTGTGTTTTTGTGATGCAGGTGAAGGTGTCTATGGGTGAGACAGCCCCCACGACTGCACTCAGTGATGGATACAATATCCCTCTCTTAGGACGATTTGAAGAAATGATACGCTGGAGTTTCGACGTAGCATTGCCAAAACCTTACTTCAAAACATTGATTTATTAAAAACGAAGATGAGGTACTGGTTGCTCGAAAGTCATCATCATCATCATCATCATCAGCCTATATTAGTCCACTGCTGGACATAGGCCTCCCCTAATGAGCGCCATAGCGCCCTGTCTTCAGCTTGACGCATCCAGCATCTGCCTGCAGTCTTTCGCAGATCGTCATCCCACCTGGCCGGAGGGCGTCCTACACTACGTTTGCCGAGTCGCGGTCTCCACTCAAGAACTCGTTTACCCCAGCGGTTATCGGTTCTTCGCGAGATATGGCCGGCCCACTGCCACTTCAGTTTGCTAATTCTTTGAGCTATGTCGATAACTTTGGTTCTCTGTCGGATGTATTCGTTACGAATCCTATCCTTCAGAGAGACTCCGAGCATAGCTCTTTCCATAGCTCGCTGAGCGACCTTGAACTGGTGGACCAGCCCTATCGTGAGTGTCCACGTCTCAGCTCCGTAGGTCATAGGTCCGTAGGTCCGTAGGCTCGAAAGTGTCAACCTCAAATTGTGTAAAATTGTGTTCTCCCACATCAGTCACCGTCTGACCGGCGGCGGCGGCACGGGCGGTCGTGATTCACGTGAAATATTGTTGTCTCAGTCTCACTTCTGTTCTAGATACGTCTTTCCGTCTTTGTTCTTCTTTGTATTGCACAGGACTGGAAATATAACTGTGAGCGTATGTGTTTGCGTGTAGTTGTAACACGTGCCAATTTTTGAGTAAGCGCTAGGAGAACGTAACCTATCTTCCCTTTTTAAATCAATGCTTCAAAAGTATGGCAATGGTAAGCAGCGTCCGGGACCTAGCAAACGGGTAACTACGAATGTGCCTACATCAGTAAGAAAGCAGATGTGTATGTCTTGCGAATTACCTGCATTGCTGTTACATTTCAGGGCGTGGCTCGTAGATATGTAGGAACGGCATATAAAAGTGAAGATCTTTATAGAGAATCGTCAGATACCTAGGTGTGACGATTCTCCGACGACGTTGTTTTATACCATGTAGTTATTAGGTATTATAATCGTAAAACTTTTAAATCCATCATGGTTATTAATAAAACTCACTTGCAGTGCCTTCAGTTATTCCGTGATCATAGCGCATGAAACTGTGCTATTGAAAATATTATAAATGCGAAAGTTTGTATGGATGGATGGATTTTGTTACTTCTTCAATCACGCCAAAACTACTGGACGTATCTGGGTGAAATTGTGCATACAGGTAATTATAATCCTAGAATCAAACAAGGGGTACATTTTATCCCATATGATTTATGTTCCCGTGGGATGAAAATCACCTTTTGACGTTTTCATAGGACCAACGCGTGCGAAGCCGCGGGGCGCAGCTAGTACTTATATATTCGGATAGAGGATAAAATTATCTATTCTATCCAATTATATAGTATAACTAACTGTGATTGGTGATTTTTAATAAGTGAGCACCATGCGAGGCACCGCCCTCTATAAAAAATATGTTTGTGCAAAAAAACCAAGCGCGGTTTCGGAAGAATAAATAATTCGAATATAAAAGAACATTAAAATTGATCTTATTATTACAAAAAACAATGTTAGAATTAAATAGTTATTTATAATTAAACTACCATCCGCGGGATTATGCCTGAACGCCTCTAAGGCCGAAGCCAGCCTAGCCAAATTCGATTGAGAATAATAAACATTGGAAAGTCCATAGGAAATATTAAGATTAAAGAGAACATTAATTATTTATTATTATTATTATCTCTTTATTTCAGATTTAAAATCCATATTATATAACAAATTATTTAAAGTCACACAAAATCACACAATAAAATTACAACAAAAAGAAACGAATTGAGATCAAATAATTAAGAATTAAATAAATTAAAATAATAATTAACCTAATGAAAATTTAAACTAACAAACTAACCTAATAGCGGCCTTCACACGTAAGGTTCGAACCGCGCATCTGGACTGCGGTCCAAACCGCGGATGGATCTGTACAGTTTGGACTGCGGATCGAATTGTCGTGCTAATTGCGAGTAAAAATGTTTCCACGGTTTGGAACGCGGGCAAATCTTTCACATTTTTCCAAACGATCCAAACTGTGCGTGTAAATAGATTTTCAAGAGTTTTGACTGCAGTTTAGACTGGCGCGTGGAACGTTAAAAGTTTCAAAGTTTTGCCTCAGTCTCAAGCAGAATTGATACCCGATCATCGTGTTAGCGATCTGTAGTTAGTACAAGCAACTGAAAAAAGGCAGATGTGGTCAAATTCTTTACTTTTAACCGACTTCAAAAAAGGAGGAGTTTCTCAATTCGACTGATTTTTTATTTTTGTTACCTCAAAACTTTTAATTGGGTGATCCGATTTGGATGATTCTTTTTTTATTTCAATTTGGTTCAGTTCTGACAATGGAATTCATGAGAACTCATATTCAAAAAGCAGGTTTGAAGTTGCCTGATAAGCGGGATGAAAGTAATACTTTTCACCCCTAGGAATAAACAAGGCTTTATCTTAAAACGATAATTAACAGTTATAACAATAGGTAATTGTGATTGATACGGATCAGTTGAGCTACCTGTAGATTGTTTACGCTTCCTACTGGTATTTATATGCATCTGTTAAGCTACCTGCAGATTGTTTAAGCTTCCGACTCGTATTATATCATCAAACGAATGAAATCCGTAATAGCTTTGACGACGCTCCAAACCGGCAGTTCTGTAGTTTGCGTCCACACGAGATGCGCGCACAGAACTGTGAGATCAGAGCGCGCATCGAACTGCCAGATCGGACTGTCAGCCTGGCGCGGCGCATCTACACGTACAGTTCGGAGCGCGGGATGGAACGGCGCGTGCGATTTCCCGCGGTCCGAACCTTACGTGTGCAGGGCGCTAATGACCATTTAATTTAAAAAGAGATGGACCCCATCATTATTTTCATCCATTTATTTTGGATGGGACAGTCCAGGCGCGAAATAATCATTTGCAGGATGCTGTTGCTACTGGCTCGCGCACGCTGTTGCAGGGAAGCGACTTTTTTGCGAATGAGCGCATGGAAGCCGTCCGTGCGTGCTTCCGCGAACATACCAGATGCACTGCAGAAGCGAAAATAAAATATGTGTACAAAAATTATCAAGGAAATGCGTATAATGAGATCTTCATCGAAATTCGAACTTTTCTGTGTTCAGAAAGCTCTGTGAGCTACGCAGCAGCCTTTAGGTCGCACGACGACCTCTGCGTGGCTGTTACAGTCGAGCCTTACCAGGACCTAACGGAGGAGCAAGCCACGGAGGTGCGTGAGATACTGGAGGTGCTTATCGTGGAAGAACTCCTAGATCCAGATGTCTGGGTTGACATAATTTTGCCAATGACCTGTTCATCAGCCAAAAAAAATGCATTCGTAAGAATTCCAGAATCTCGTAAACCACACTTCCGCGAGCTAAAAATATTGACCTTAACTTCTATTTACATAGGTACTAGAAATAAGTAAATTTGTAAGTAAAAATAAACCTAATCGCCCGCTTCTGCAACAAAAACACTCTATTTGATTGTGAAGAATTTCCCCAAGCTAGTATACCATCTTTTTATTGAGGGTTGATGAGAGGCGCCATAGAGCAAAGCAGGCTCTACCAATTTTTTGGACCTTTTCTACGTGTACATTTATTGTATTTATTATATTTAGAAATAAAACATTTTTGAATTTTGAATGTTGAATTTCGTTGCTAACGTACTCGTACTAACTATTGTATGTGTTTGAGATACAAATAAACGTTTCTATTTTCTATTTCTCACATTTCCATCCGAAAGCTTTTTCGTAAATCCATTCCAATAATTGGTGGATTTCAGAATTTGGTTCGTTGAGATATTTTTTAAAAATGATATCTGATTTTTAAGCTGAATTGAAATCATCATTTCATTTCATTTCATTTCATTTATTCCACCATAGGTACATTTATACATACACTTGGTATCGTTGTAATCTAATCGTTATAATCTAATTTTAAACATAATTAATAAATATTATTATATTGTAAGAATACAAAACACACAAGATTTTTTTTAACGAAACACCATAAGGGATTTCACGCAGGAAAGAGAAAAAATTAAATAAAATAAAAATAAAAACAGACAGACGGTAAACATAAACACATACTCCTATCTAATTATAAATTACAGATGGTTGGCTGTAAAAGGGCCTAAAATAATAATAATAATATCGTAGAAAGTGCTCGCTCGTAAGAAGTAAAGTTTGTTAATTTTTAACGCTGGACAATACAATCCACACTTCTTCTAGTCAAACCCCAAAGCAGAGCATAGCTGTTAGTGGGTAGACAAGAAAAATTGAATACAATATTTTGATAATAATCATACTGGATAACTGATATAGGTACATCATTTCAAAGTAGTATATGTATAGTGCTCGTTGTTTTATCTCGTGCGTTGTACCGGTTATGAGACTGCATAATGATAATTACTGGTTCTGTGTATAGGTATGTTTGTACAGGTTCTGAGTGAGTAATATTATTTTTCATGCGTGGAAGGAACAAATGCAACAGGAGCTTTGTTTATCTTTGCGACAATGGAGTTTATTTTCTTTCCAATTGAAGATAATTTAATAACTGCTAATGATTGTCTTCCACTGGCAGTATTTTCGTACCATTTTATGTACGGCACGATAAAGCGTGTCTTTAAGTGGTTTTAAGTAACATTTTATAAAAAATGTTTAATTTTTTTAAATAATCTTTGTAATTGAGCCTTCTGTTCGGTATCGCAAACGTTTTTTTTACATATTGGCAGGTTCGATTCTTTTTCAGACGGGCGATTATTCGAGAACAATTTAAATTGTTTTTTTTTAAGCAAAAAGAAGACTTCAGTACATTTTTCTACAATATCTATGATACTTTTCCTCCATGAAACATAGCCCTGTATAATTTTTATAGTGCGGCTATAACTAATATTATACCACCACGTGAACAAAAAAGAAAAAAAGGGAGACCTTTTAAAAGATGGAACGACGACATAATACAAGTAGCGGGAAAAATGTGGTCACGGAAAGCCAGAGAATTGGTGGATCCTTCAGAACCGAGCGATGTATTATTTACAACACATTTATCCACATACTGTGTAATATTTAACTTTGTCGTTGTTGATGACGTTTTCATGACTGAAGCAATGAAGATTCAAGTCCTAAATTCGTCTATTATATAGCGTTGAAATTTTGTATACTAAAGTAAGTTTGGTTCATGTTACCATCGAGATGATCTGATGATGGAGACAGAAGTGACCTATGGAACTCCTAAACGATAAGAGTTAACCCCGTTAAGTTTGGGTTCGTTGGATTTGTCTTTCCAAGCAACAAAAAATCTAAATTTCTAGAAACAAATTCAGTACCTACATACTTACTTATGCCTCCAAAAATCAGACACTTTTACACGTTTATAATGTAATGGAGATTCTAAACAACAAAGTTTTCTCACTGCCGAACGGAGATAAGGTCCTATCAGCAATTTTACCTCCACAAAATAATATTCAGCACTGCCTCACTCAAACAAAGGGTTTTATTATAAGCATAGCTTCAAGCTAAGCAGGTCGTTCTCAATACGGATACGGCCTTTTTTTATTCGGCGAGGTCCGGCTTACAGCGTGAAAAAATATTCGACGTAGCTAGGTAAAAGTTAAACAGAGCGTTATTTATTATTGATAGTAAACTCAAATGTGTGTAGTAAATGGAAGATCTTCGTTATATTTAACCTACGCGCCAGGCAAGTCGATAAATAAATCGGTGTACCTTTTAATGTTTCCATAGGAACAACGCGTGCGAAGCCGCGGGGCGCAGCTAGTTATAGATATAATTATACGTAACAACATATTGTACAAAATAGTTTACACTAAGTACCTACGTAATAATATTTCTTACCAAAAGTAAATACATAATGTAAAAAATATAAAGAATTTTCACAAACATACCGTAGCTACTTAGCTGAATTTTTTTCAAACTTTAACATACATATGTTTTCTTTAAGGTTAAATATGGGTAAACATTTGTAAAAACCCTATACATATAAATAAAAAGCTAAATATTCGACATAATTTGGACTAAATTGAAGCTAGATAAATTGAAGTTAAGTAAAATTTCTAGTTTAGGACACCGCCAAAGTAGCGTCTGTTTTTCTTTTTACATGAAGTAAAAATGTATATCTTGAAGGATTTCAATTATGCAGATGAACTGCGGATGGAAGTTAGAGAAAAGTCGTGAAAAGAGTCATGATGTCGATTAATGAAAAAATAAAACAAGGTACGTTTTATTGTTAATTTACTCTATTGTGGGATTATATATATCAGAAAATACCCGCCCCGACAGTATATGAGAATTCTTTGTCCTTGCAGAAGTATCAATAACTCGAGTTTTTTTTGTTATTATAGTTTAACTTACGAGTACACTGGGTAATTTCTAACACAGCAAATGATATCCCAATTTTTTTCGATTAGACAGGACTCGATCCAATGTCCTACCTTCCGTATGAACGTACAAAGTCCAATAAATTTTCGTCATCTGCGCCCCGTGCGCGCGCCGTACGTCCCTTGCACTTGCAATAAAACTACTAGGGGCCAGCGGGTTGAGGAAGCTCCGACAGGTGGGAGGCGGACAGTGTCATTCTTCTTACAAAGTATATTTAATCTTCCTATTCCTACACAACACAAACAGTCGCAATTAATGAAGAAACCAATATTTGTCTACAATGTTCGCAATTTATGCCATTTATAATTGTTTGCGCCGCTTTAATTAGAATTGCTGGAAATTTCGAAAAAAACGTACGGACCACCGACTGTCAAAGAAAATATAATATTGTAATATAATGTAATCATACATAATTATTACGTACTAGCTGCGCCCCACGGCTTCGCACGCGTTGTTCCTATGGAAACATTAAAAGGTGATTTTCATCCCACGGGAACAGATTTATGGGATAATAAGTAGCCTTTGTTTTATTCCAGGATTAGAGTTACCTGTATGCAAAATTTAAGCCAGATCCGTCCAGTAGTTTTGGCGTGAAGAAGTAACAAACATCCATCCTTGTCTAATTCATTTCACCATCGATCCACGATTGATCGATTGGTGTGGTAGAAACTATCGACCGCTGTCGACTAATCGGTAGTGTCATCGTTTTAATACGTATTTAAGTTCCTCCCTGTAAAATGTTCTGAATGAATGATTTTTATTATTAAAAAAAAAACTATTCCACCGTCGATCGATGCCATTGAACGACAATCGAACGATTGGTGTGGTAACACCCTTATACAATACAAATAAACTATGGAAATTGAGTTCTCGTACGTATATACAATCAACATTTTCTACATCGCTATTCAGTTATCGTAGAAAATGTAAGCTGCATTTTATCCGTCATTTGTCACGGAAAACCAGCGCTGGCTAGGCCTCTTATACCCTGTTCCACAGGACTACGTAATCAATCATTGTTACTATTTGTATCACACATAATATTATAAATGCGGGAGTTTGGATGGTTGGATAGATGTTTTTCACTTTTTCGTCAACACTATTGAACGGATCGTCTGAAATTTATGCAGTAATACTTTTCACCCTATAACAAAGAAAATTACAATGAAAGACTAGAAGCAAAATAGAACTAGTATTTACAAGAACTAATCAGATAATTCAACAACTAACCACTCACGACCTCAACGCAACACAATCATATTTCCGTAGACATGGGATGAAAATCACCTTGTACCGTGTACACGCGTTGTAGGTACCTATTTTCATAGGTACAAAGCGTGCGAAGCCGCGGGGCGCAGCTAGTATAATATAATAGAATACTGTGGTATAAATTTGGTGATAAATTTGTGTTTACGGCGTGCACCGCCACTCTGCACGCCCCGCCTATCCATGAACATCGCCGTACATTGCGATATGTTTGTGTTTACGCGTGCGATAACGCCCCGCGTCTCGTGAACAAGGCTTAAGAACTGAGGTTTAGCTAACTTCTATAATCTACTTATTGTTCATGTATACCTGTGGAACCGACCGACTTCTAAAAAGGAGGAGGTTCTCAATTCGACTGTTTTTATGTTTGTTACCTCAGAACTTTAACCGTTTTTTTTAATTTGAAAGGAATGGCATAATGCATTTTATACGGACCAAATCTGGTTTTTGTACGCGATTGTGACACGAACGGTATATGAAGATACAGGATTTATTTTGCCAGTTCCTCTTAATGTAAGTGAGAATTTCTAAAAATATTTTTATAGTCCGTAAGTGTTGTGTAGGTATAGTTCTGCGAGAGAGAAAAGCACAGAGACATTCAAGAAACTGGGTGTTGAATGTTGTATCCTATTTGATAACATCACAGACATCTTGTTCAAACCAATCACTTGTACCTACTCGTAGATACAGTGTCATTGCCTGTTTCGTTTGAAGGGTTGTACAAGTATTAACAGATGTTTGCACGATCTGTTAATACTTGTTCCGGGTGTTCTGGGTATTTTCTATGTTTAGTAAAAAAAAATATCTAGGCTTTAACTGTTATATGTATATAAGTCATCGTACCCTTAACACAAGCTCTGCTTAACTTAGAGATAGATGATGCCACGGGGGACAGTATCGCTGGGACAAATGTGTGTACGATCTGCAGATGTTTGTTCAGGGTGTTCTGTTTGTTTTCTATGTATAATAAAAAAATATCTATCTATTAGTGTATTGTATTATGTATATCAGTTATCTAGTACTCATAACACACATACCGTAGATGCCCTGAGATGGACAAAATATATCTAATATCCACTAAAACCTCTCCGGTGACACTCTTTTTCGCCATTTTCGCATAAACAGTTGAACGCAGATCCGTCCACCTGAGCAGGTAACTCTGAGGCGTATATATATTTCCAAAGGATTTTGTCCCGTACACTCTCCCCCTTCTGGGACATGCCACATCACATCACAGACTTCACTGCTCCTCCAGCTCGGTGCTGCTCTGTGTCGTTTACACAGACTCCTTCCTTCCTTTCTTCTTATAATGGCGTCTACGTCTGGGTTGACATAATTTCAAACCTTTTGTGAAGACCTCAGTAGTGATCATCTATATAAGAATAGATTAAAACGGTAGGTACTCTATTGCATTGGGTGTGCCCGTAAGGATAGAGGTACATTTTTATAAATAAATAAATAAATAAATTATAAATAAATCAATTTTTTTACGTTTTCACATTCTACTGTCGGTGTGGAACTGAGCGATTTACCTGTTGATATTGTAAACTTTTTCTACTGCTATTTATTGAAAACACAGCGCAGTCTTGAACTTACTTATAACTACGTAAAAATTGAACATTCAGACGCTAGTGAGAATTGTCCGCTTAGCAATATTCTGGGCTCTTCCTCTGAATATAATTCAAAAACTAGTAAAGTGTTAAAAAAACCGAAGCATTCGAAGAGTTCATTTAAATGTATGCAATCCCCAAAGTCATTTACAGAGCATCTAAAATTTGAGTATTTCAGTATTTATTTATTCACCATTTCGTTACACTAAATAACATTGGCAAGTCAATTTATACATTCATGTGTAAGATAATTCTAAACATTAGGTACATAATTAATTATTCCACGTTGACATTATTATTACATTAATGGTATATAATAAAGTATGCAGTATTAAAGAAAATAATAGTTACCTATATTAAATATAAAATTCGACTAAGAATGCAGATCAGAAAAAGAACAACTCAAGTATTCACTAATATGGTAAAAGGGTTGTGATTCCAAGAAAGATTTTATTTTGAAGATCGTTTTTGGCAAATGAGAACCCTCTTAACCTGCGTAGCGTTCCCCCAGATTGTTATTCCGTAGCTAATCATCGAGTGACAGTATGCGTAATAGACCGAGACTAGGGTCTTTCTTTCAATAATAGGCTTTAGCTTAAATAAGGCATAATTTGCACTGGCCAGCCGCTTGCACAGTTTGTCTATATGACTGTCGAATGTCAGTGTTGCGTCTAAAGTACATCCCAGAAATTTTACTTCATTTTTTATTTCGTCCTTATTTGCTTTCCTAGTTGAGTAATTCATAACAATGCTTTTACTTTCATTTAGAACTATACCGTTATTGAGAAGCGCTCTCGTTTCTTTTCCTGTTATCAACGAGGGACATGAACGAAGCGCGCCAAATTCAAACGCTAGAAGCGCACGCCGAGCCTCCGACCGTCCGTCCGACCAAGCCAACCGAGCGTCGCACCGAGAATCAAACGATCGAGCCGACCAGGGAGAGGACGCACAGGGGATTTTTGGATAAGAATTCCAGAAATCCCCTGATCCACTTATTTACACCGTAATTTTTGAATTAATAAAATATCCACTCCACTATTCGCTACTCTATCGTACAAATGTTCGTGCTAAAGATATGATGACTGACTGACCTAATGTAAACGCATACTTGCCGAATTATCATTATTTTTGGAACTTTTAAATAAATTATACGATAAATAGTAATCATGAGTTTCAGCATCAATTGCTCCAATGAAGGATATGCCGCCCCAAAATTCTCCATTCCTTTTCTTCGCGTCTTTAAAAAGTTAGTAAAGTTAGTTTAATTTATTAGAAAGTGCTGAGTTGATTGTGATGTTTTGGAACGAATAAGGAGATCACTCAGAATTATTTTCGAAGAAATTAATAAGAAATAATAAAAAAAAACCAGGCCTAGATCTCAGTAATCACTGGATCGCCGTGGTTAAAAAACAAGAATTACCTACATCAAATTACGATAAAAAAATCCTGAAAGTACAGTGTTTTGCACCTAATTTGGTCTAGATCTCAGGTACAGAGGTAGAAATGATTTTTGTTTTGATTCTGATTCTGCCTCTTACGCCGAGAGTTGAGAGAAGAGTTGGGGTCGAAAAACTTCGGGACAACATCCTCTGGACTCTATTGCCCCTAGGCCCACCTACAGGGAACACATTAAAGTTTATCCAATCCTCTTCAAAGTTAAAATTCTCGGATATAATTCTCTTAAAAAAAAATATAAAACTCTTATAAGATGACACTAGTTCTAATTAGTAGTATCTAGTTGTTATAACCAAAAAACGTTTAAAACAAAAGTTGCTTAAACTCAGATGCTGTGGCCAAGGTGTTAAAAAACTTTCAAAAACAAACAAAAGAAAAGAAAAAACCACCAGCCATTGTAGATTTGAATGAAATTTAAAAAAAAGAAGTAGGTAGGTCCCTTAAACGTTTCCATAAGAACAACGCGTGTGAAGTCGCGGGGCGCAGCTAGTTTAATATATAATTGCTTAAATGTATACATAATATACAAAATCAAGCAATACCAAAACTTTTTCATGATAGAATGGAATCTTAACCTAGAACTTATTCTGCTTAGTACCTACATTCATACCAATTTTTTTTTCAAATAACAGTCATCAAATTCAGATTATGAAAAAATCTTCCTATTCCGTACTTACAGACTAGGAGACATCACGAACACGTATCGTAATTAACGTCAAATAGACTCTGACCCCCTCTGATATTATGTACACACAAGAACAAACAAAAGACTTTTATCCGACCTTGTGTATCTATACGGTTCTTACGTGACATGTTATGAGCCATTGTCGGTGAGACCTGTATATCTGCAAAAATCTTTAATCCCCATATCGCGAAGTCGGATAATTAATACCGAGCAAAGCAATTATGGCGTAGCTACGTGCTACGATTTTCCTTACTACGGCGTAGCTACGAGCTTCGATGTATCTTGCTACGGCGTAGCTACATGCTACGATGTTCCTTCCAAAGGCTCAGCTACGAGCTCCGATGTATCTGCCAAAAATGTTTGAAATCTTTGCGTTTCGTTTCACAAAAACCATCAAAACAACATAAAAACATTAAAAATAAATTGTGATATTAAGGTAAAGGAACGTTTTTCGCCTAGCTAAATGTGTATATCATACACAAAACCCTACTCACTCAAGTAGAGATTTTGCTAGGTCCCAGGAAACGATCGACAAACGACGAAGCCTGTTCGTAATACGATATCTTTGGATGTTAGACATAAGAAAATTATAACGTGCCATTTACGTGTAACAAGTGAACAGTACTAGGTATTGTTACCCAAAAACTTGTAATAAATATTCTTTTTTTGTACCTATCTACAAATATTTGTTGTTTAATATTTGTTCTGGGTGTTTTCTATGTATTTTGGAAAATATCTATCTATGTTATGTGTTCTATTAAGTATATCACGAATTTCATATTTGATGAGTCTGATAGAAATCATACGTATATTTCCATACCTTATTTATAAATGCAAAAGCTGTCTTATTTTCAACGACTCTATTGAATGAATCATAGTTAAATTTGGCAAGGAGATAGGTTTTTTTGCATAATAACATTAAATTCGGGGGAAGATAAGTCAAAGACCTTATAACAGAAACCACGTCACATATCTGTTCAGGTAATAAGATAAACAAACACAGAGTTAAATCAGTAATAAACAAAACATAAATAGTGGAAAGATATCAGAATAAAAGTCGCACAAGTGTGTTCAAACGTCGCAAAATAAAAAACATTATTAAATGCACTGCCAATACTTTCAGTTAAAATAAATATAGTAATATTTTCAGTTATAACTAATAAAAAAAAACAGAATAACTACGAAAAACCACTCAAATGAGAAGCCGATGATGATGATGAAATAAAAATGCTAATTCAATCCCCTTCCTTTGGCCTCCATTTTTATAATCTCGCCAGTTCATCTTTTGGCTAACATTACGATACAAATATAGGTTTATTACTATGGTTATAAAAATATAAATTAGTATAAAAAAATGGTTTAAAAAAATGTGGTGTAGTTGGCACATACTCGTCCTAAGGGACGCCACACGACTCACCACATGTGTGATTGAATGATGATGATGAAAATCGCCGAGTACAATATAAAACTAATATACTCGTAATCCTCATATCTGAATATACAAGTTTATCAAAAAAAAATATTATTTAATTAAACTATTTACGCGAAAGATGTACACCATAGAGTTCAAAATTGATAATCAAGTCCCCACACTAAAATGACCGACCGACATTAATTGAATTGCATAATTGCAATAATAACCCGGTGAATAAATTCACATTTATAAAGACTAAAGAGGTTTATACCTATACGGACTAGGGTTTGGTCTCGGGAATTCCCGGTTCCGAAATTCCCGGGAATTCCCGGAATTTATGGCCCATTTAAGAACCGGGAAATCCAAATTCATTTCCCGGGAAATTTCGGGAATTTCGGGAAATTTATATACTAATACCGAAACGACATAACTTAATATGTTTCGTTTCGTCTTATAGCATTTCAAATATATCGGGTACCTCCGCGGTACTGGGCAGGGTTGAGATGATTTATATCACTTAATTTCAATCAGTAATTATTTTTCCTGCAATCAAACAGTAAACAGCATTCACCAAAATGACTCTGAGAAGTTCGGCTAGTGTTGTCAGGGTGCAGAATGATATACCAGAGCCCTTCCGAAATTTCGGTGGTCCTTGTCAAGGACATTCTTTCATTCCTACTCTTCAATATAGACTTGACAAGTGCAGAAAAACTCAAAAATTTAAATGAACGATACCATTCCTTTGAAATCAGTTCAAGTTCTGGGTTATACCGATAATTTGGATCTGATAGGGCGAAATTAAATGCCATGAAACATGCTCAACACACCGCGCCTTGTAATAAGAGTCAAGAAAGGCAGGAAAAAGCAAAATTAAACGTAGCCGTAACCTTCTGTCTCAAAAATGGTGTTACCAATAGTTATACAAGCTTCTCATTTTCATTTCATTTTTTATAACTATTGGTATAGTTCGACCGAAACCGCTGTACCGCTCCTTAGGAAAGTGCAGCGAGGTGGGGACCGGGGAAAAAAAGAGCAAGAGTACACATGAGATCGATATTGTCGGATAGCTCTTAGGATATCGTAGGTAAACGAAATGTTTATATTATGTAACGATTATATTTTTCTATAACTAAATTTTCTACAGATATTCTGACATAGATTCTACTTCAATTTCATCTTCAGTTTCGCCATTGGAAGTTGAATTGGAGTCGTTCTGCAAATTTATTATTAATGGATCGATAATAATATTAAATCTACTATCGCGATCACTTTTACATTCAAAGCTTTCTTTGATGGTCTTGACATCACGAGATAGCGCTCCTCCATCTTTTCATATTTATCTCGTGTGCATCTGACATACAGTACGGTACAAAAGCTACCTATCGCCGTGAGCGTTGACGGCATACTGATGGATCGGAGCGACCGACGACGAGGGCCTATATTTCCCCCCCGTCTCGCCGCGCGCATATCTCAGGAGCGGTACAGCGGTTTCGGTCAAACTATAACAGCGTTTATCTTCTTGGCTCACGGTAGCCTATACAAACAAGGTGGCACGGAAATCAATAGAACAATTCAAGCCGCTAATAGATTCTTTTACAACCTTTTCAAATATTTACGCTTTAGGTTGATCTAGAAGATCTAAACTACTCATTTACAAAATGCTACAACGTCCAGTTCTTACGTAAGCCTCGAAAATTACTTATGGGTTCTAACCAAGAAAACCGAAAGACTCGTGTTAGAAAGAAAAATACAAAGATGAATCTTCGACGCTGTTCCTGGATGGTTTCTTGTTTGAAAGAAAAATACAAAGATGAATCTTCGACGCTGTACCTGGATGGTGACTACTGGTGGCAAACCTGATGGCCGACGACCCCCTGGAAGACTGATACCCAGGTGGGTCGATGGAGTCCAACAAGACCTAAAGGCAATTGCAGTGTCCGGCTGGCAGTAAAAAAAGCCAAGAATAGGAGAGAATGGCGCATTTTACCAGATCTAAGCCCACCCGCGGCTGTAGAGTCAGGGTGGTAAAGATGAATGGAAACAGTCCAAAATGTATAAGAGAGTGCCCAAATCAAGCTTCCGTGTGCATGCATAATGTACCTCAATTTTGAAGAAAAAAACTTACGTACTTTAAGTGATTGAACCTTAAATTGAATCAACCTTTCGTAATAAACCTTTGAACTGGATAGACCAAAGCGTGTTTTGATTGTAATAAAAATAACAATTTGAAACCGATTAATTTGATTTAAAATAGCTTTTTTGTAACAATTAGTTCATATATTCGGCGATTTTTCACACAAAGATACTTTCTGTTTATCAAGATCAAGTCCAGCCTCATGGAGTTTTGCTGCCTTGAGTGTTGTTGTAGGTAGTGCAGTAAATGAAGGTGCTGGATTCAGTCACGACACGACGCTTTAGAATGAAAAGTTTTAAGGCTTGTTGTCGAACGAGGGAACAAAACACATCGACCACATTGAATTAGAACTTGATATTCATTTTAACAGATGTATAGAAATACAGCTCGTATATACCTTATATCGTATACCTATGCAATATAAGGTATGTTATATCAGTTGATATAAGCGACATGGCTTAAGAGGCAGTTAAATTATCTAATTTCAGTAAAAATACAAAATAAATATATTTCCCGGGAATTCCCGGGATTTCCCGGTTCCGACTTCAACATTTCCCGGGATTGCGGGTTCCTCGAAGAACCGGGAATTTGCAATCCCTAATACGGACTAAATAAAATGTTCACTGTCTCTCTGGGTAGTGAATAACGCAATGAACAGACCTTCGTTAGAACTATTTACCCACTACGATCCCACACGTGTTAATCTTAATATTATTGTTTAAGTAGCATTATAAACATATTTTCATTTATTACTAGCTGCGCACCGCGGCTTTGCATGCGTTGGCGTTGATCCTATGGAAACGTTTAAAGGTGATTTCTATCCCACAGGAACTGATTTATGGGATAAAAAGTACCTATATTTATTTCCAGGATTATTATTTTTATGGTAGGTAAGTTTATACGTACGTATTATTTATTTACTTCGATATCGATGTAGGACTATGTGCAAATAAACCTAGAACAAGTTAGTCAGATGAGGCAGGAGACCTTCAGGAGGTCCAGCGTTAAATATATTTAGGTATTCTAACTAGGATTAGGTATTCTAACTAACCGAGCTGTGTATAAGCACCATTTCAGTAAAATCGTACTTACCTCAAGTAATGTGTGTAATGTCGTTAGAGACGACTGTGATATCCACCGGGAGCGGAAAGTTGAATTTTCAACTGGATAGCCTTGAAATAGATATAAAATATATCCTACTAATATTAAAAACGCGAAAGTTTGTAAGCATGTATGTTACTTTTTCATGCGAAAACTACTGAACGGATATATAGGAAAATAACCTAACACCCCGCACTCCGACCGGCACAGCGGTGATACTTTTTAGTTTTGCCATCTATCGATGAATAGCAGAACGTTTAATGACTTTTTGAAATATCACGCTTGTCTTTTTAGTTCAGCAACTCGCCTCTAGGTGGCATTGATTGTATCGGCGTATTAAGTTTTATAGGTGCTAAAATATTATGCACCTTTCACTGAAATTGATGTGTGAAGTAATATAATAATAAGTAATATAATAAGACTAGCTGCGCTCCGCGGCTTCGCATTTTTTGTATGGAAACGTTTAAAGGTGATTTCTGTGAGATTGATGTATAATGCTGGCAATCAAGCTTTATTCACGGCATGGAGAAGACGGATTGTGTCAAATGTGCACGTAATTATAGTGACTTATCGCCTTTATCAGATCGTTGCGATTGGATCCCTCCAAGGGCAAAGAAATATACACCGCAGCCAGTAGGTACTTTGAACAGTCCCTCGCACATATGCGGCGGCACTTGCAACACCGTCAGCGCTAGTTGCAACGCCTCAAGATTTTAATGAAGAATATGTTGATTTGGATAAGTTTAAGCTATCGATGATAAGAAATATTATGAACTAATAAAAGTACTTCTCCTATGATGTTTTTGTACATTGCGAATATGATATTTGCAATTTTAAGTTTATCAAAGTGAAGGTTTCTCTAATTGGCATCTAGCTAGATGCAACTACTAAAGATACCTTTAGAATCTAGAAGCTTACGTGCTTTGCCCTTAATAGCTCCCCATTGGATTTATCTTATTTTACTGAGACGTCTAGTATCACATTAATATTACTAGTAGTTCTCCGAACAGTAGACCTCATGAACATTAACTTTGTTTTAACAATGCAGAAATGAATAATTATTTTATTAAACACTACACAACACACGACTTCATAAGCCTCTTTTATACATGGACCTGTACGTATCGACTGCAGCTATTGGAAAGCTCAAAACTCAAATCATGCTAAATATCCCGTTGTAAATAACTTTGGTCACAAAATTTCGTGCCATGTGATTATGCAATAAATGGCAATAATAAGAATTTATTGACAAGAACACTAATTTTATCTACTCATAGTGTGCGTGTTGAAGATAAAATTCCATTTGACTGGAATATTTTTTGTCTGTGGACTCTATAAAAATGAATTTCAGTGTTCCCTCTTGAAGATTTTTCGTAAGGGGGAAGACTGTAATCCAAAAAAATAAATTCCAGTCTTTCCCCTTGACGATCCTCTTTAGGGGGAAAACTGCCGTAACCCTTTTGTCCCACACTCTAATTTTGATCTGAATGCAAATTTCTTGCGGTCTCCACCTCTTCTCTCAGATGCACTGGTACCAGTTTCAGCAAATCTTTTAGTGGCGCCTTTTATTCTCCCCTGTTTTATACTTAGTACTCGAACTTCTATAATAAAATAACATTAATAACACACACGTTATTATAGAAATCATTTTAAAAATCTAAACAATCAGTTCCGCGAACACATCACCAAATCAGGGTCACGTACGCAACTCAGAGTATATGATAATTATGATAATAGGCATGAACAATAATACTTTTGCCTGTACATTTTCTTAAT
Organism: Eupithecia tripunctaria; assembly: GCA_955876795.1. Classification (NCBI taxonomy): domain Eukaryota; kingdom Metazoa; phylum Arthropoda; class Insecta; order Lepidoptera; family Geometridae; genus Eupithecia; species Eupithecia tripunctaria. Next base: position 121,714 of record CATPCX010000022.1, read on the forward strand.
AAAAATTCTCATTTGAAACTGATTCATAAACAATTTACATAAATACCTACGTAGCTGGTAGCTATTATTTTCAATGTTACCTTCGCGATTTAAGGAGGCAATTAAATATATAGGACTTTGATTTTGCTGGACATAATAAGCGCCTTATTGTTTCTTATATATCTTACTTGGGATAATAGTATCTTGGGATATAATCTTTACAGTTCTAAATAATAACGTTTTTCTATTTAATGAAGTAAGTAATTTATTCATTCAATAAAAATTGCTTACAATTATATCTGAAACTCGACGCCAAGCAAGTGAGTTTTTGTTATTTTTATCGTGGTTTATTTACTAACATGCTCCATGCTGGATGGATAAACCATAGGTAAAAATCAATAAATCCAGACTATTTTTGATCCAAAATAACACTCGATATTGTTAAACAAATAAATAAAGAATCAAATTTGAGCCGTTTTCTTAAAGTTAATTTGGATTGTAACAACCTAAGGGGTGGTGAAATGTTATTCCAGCACTTGGTTGCTTGCCACCTGAAACATTACGATTATTCGTATTATTTTGTAGATTATCTACACTAATAATAGTAATCAGTTGCCAAAATACGTAAATTATAAATAAATAATAATAAATAATGCTGGACTATTCACACAGCATTATCTAGCCCCAAGCTAAGCAGAGCTTGTGTTATGGGTACTAGATAACTGATATACATAACACAATACACTACATAGATAGATATTTTTTATTATACATAGAAAAACATCCAGAACGCCCTGAACAAATTTCTGCAGATCGTACACAAATTTGTCCCGAGGCGGGAATTGAACCCGCAACCTCCTGCGTCGCAGGCAGACCTTCGCCCACCGCGCCACAGGGGTCGTCAATTTCACTCGATATTCACTTAAACGAATTATTACACAAGCCGCACTCAGTCAAACAACTTCTTTTACTTCCCGAATTGTTTAAGGCACAAAGATGCCAAGTTTAAGGAAAATATGGACCCATGGGTTTCCACTCCTGCTAGATTTTAGAAGTTTCAGTTCTACTTAAATCTAGAAAAAGTGGAACAGAAACTCCTGGGTCTATTTTAATACGGTATGGTCACATTTTATGCTTAGTTATCTATCTATGCTTGAGTAACACCTTTGCTATAGAAAACCGGTACTCAAGCATAGCTTGATGACTGAGCAAGCTATTTAATACAGGCCGAAAACATGCAGATCTAATTTATCGATTTAGGTAAAATTAGAAGATTAATATATTGAAATCTTTTCAATATGGACCCCCGAAAAATGAGGCTTTAGGGTCAGCACCATAGAGTTAATATAGTGCTGTCGGTACGGTAAACCTAGACCGTGTTTTCAACATTTTTTGATTGAGGTAGGCTACGGAGGTTTAAAACGGTTAAACGGTATTAAAACATTAAGAGTGTGCAATAACGCCGCTAAGAAATGGATTTCAAGCAGGATAACAAGATATGGTGTCCTTCGAGTGAGAAGTACGGAGCAGAGACGAGCACCGAATTTACTATGCTCCAAAACTGTTTTTACATAATGACAAGTTAAAAACAACCAATCGGAGAATCATAAGACTTAACTAATACTTGTAGGTTTCTTATCAAAACAAAAACCGAAAAAAGTGTGCTGTTCCTGAGATAAATAGCAAAATGTGTGCAAAACATATATTTTGCAAACAAAATAACTATAGAGAAAACCAATCAAAGGAGTTCTTTGTTTAGAAATTTGACGACGCCGCCGATATCGTTGATCCATCCACATTGTAACAGGCCGTATCGTAACGATCCTGTTATTAGCGAGAATAATATTATTGGCAGAATAAAACCCAATCAGTGGCAGAATACTTAGTTGAGTGAGCTTATTAAAACAAAGAACAAACAAAAAAGAAGAAAAGGAAAAATTAAAAATATAAATTGAATCAATAAGAAGGGCTGTCGGCACTTTGTCCGCGATTTGTCCGCGCTTTGTCCGTGATTTGTCTGTGAAAAAAATCGGCGAAATGACGTAGGATTGAGAAAGGTGGGGCATAAAATAGACAGTGTGAAATTGATACTTATGGCGTAAAAAATAAAGAATGGATTGGAATGTTGATAAAATCTGAAGACTTTTGTCTATATATAGAGGAACGCAACCTTACTCGGGAGGACTCGTTGTTAGATTTTTGAAGAAGTAGGTCGTTACGCTGCTCTATTTGTTGTAGGGTTTCTAAGGTCCGGGTACCTTTTAGGAAGAGTGGTAGTTAAAATTAAAGAACGTAGTTGCTGGGATTGAATTAAAAAAAGATTTGTGTTGTGAATTGTGTAACATTTGTTGGGGTAAAATTGTAGTGAATTAAAATTAAATTCTTGGGATTGTGAAGATTGTAATATAACCTAAAAACTTAGCTCGATAAATCCCCCTGTGCTTAGAAATCCAAAATTTATTTTGGTTGTGTGTTACGGCCTGATAAGTAGCCGTGAGCACATACCCTCTTGATTATAGGTAGTCTAGGAATGGGATAACCTTTGAGACGGGCCCACTTCGACTTTACCCGTTCCCGGGGTCGAAGAAAGTCTTCCGACGACTTGTGAGATATTTCGTGGAGAGATGTCAGCAAGGGTGTCGGTCTTTTATTTATATATTTATAATATACATAGCCACATTATATGGTAGGCTGTCCATGGCACCCAGCTCGCGAGCTAGTCATTGGAAGCACCCACACAGTATTTAGGTTAGGACAAAATCGAGATTTACTACCTCGTACTCTTCTCAAGGGCTAGTTAGAAGACTTGACATTGCACTCAGTCAAGTCTACATTACACACCACACGCTTAATGATAAAAATGAAGTTTTGACTTCTAAAATTGTGAACAATATATAGCCAGAAATAGGTTAGGATAGGTACTCACGTATGGAAATTAAATAGATAAAATAAACTCCAGTAAGCAGTAGAAACGGAATCAAATAACATTTACCTTTAATTCCTTGAAAAGAAACCTCCTAAACATCCATTTTACTCGGGTTAGATATAAAATAAAACATAAAACAAAGCCTATAATGTATTATCAAATCACAATAAAACTATATCTTAAATATTCATTATAATATACAAATAATTGAACTAAAACAACCAACTAAATACATAATTTCCTTCTAATTAAAATATGATATAGTATTCAATAAAACTCTTCATCGGATCATGCCATATTTACTCAACTAAGAGGAATGTTGTTCGAGGTCTAGGTACCTATAGGCCCAAGTTTTGTATTTATTAATTGCATTAAAATTTAACTATATTTCACCTTTAATAACCTAAAATATCTTGGTTGATGGAAGAAATATTATTAATTATTAAAGATTTAATAATTAAATTATCAGTGAAACTTCATAGTGAAATGATCTGAGTTCAGGTTACTACCAAACCTGTTTTATATCTAAGAGGAACTACCTCTATTTGATTAGTCTGGCTATAGTTCGGTGCATAAAGACACTAAATGTGGTAATTCTCTCAAAAGAAGGGAAGCCCATTTATGAACCCTATATTTCACCTTTTATGAGAAAACCTAATTATATTTGAACAAAATATCTTGGTTGATGAAAGAAATATTATTAATTATTAAAGATTTATTAACTAAATTATCAGTGAAACTTCATAGTGAAATGATCTGAGTTCAGGTTACTACCAAACCTGTTTATATCTACAGCTGAGGAACTACCTCTATATTTTGATTAGTCTGACTATAGCTTGGTGCATAAGACACTAAATGTGGTAAATCTCTCAAAAGAAGGGAAGCCCATTTATGAGCTATGAGGCTGAGAATCTCAGTCAGATGAATCATTATACCAATATTCTATCTATACTTACTTATTGTAGATTTATCTACAAATAAACCTGAGACTTGGAAATGTTTCACTATCAAGAAGCTGGTAGTCTTCTAAACTCCCGTTTGTGGAGGTTTTGGTGGCTTGGGTAAAGGCACAATCTAATCTAATATGAGGAATATGTTTCTAGATATTTAATTAGAAATTTCATATCCAAGTAATGTTATAAATAAAGAAACTACAACCTTTATTAGCTCAGATTGTAGGGGCGGTAAATGGCGGCCTTACCTTAAACGATTTAAAATATCCCTTACAAAATAAACTATAATATTCTTTCATTAACAACCTAAAATAGTTAATAAACGGATAAGGTAGAGAAACTTCTACAGGAACTGAATTATATGATAGTAATAAAATAACTATAATACTCTTATTAACAAACCAAAATAGATATAAGGATAAGGTAGTTAAATTCCTATAGGTTCAGAATCATATGATAGGAACTGCTTTAAGTAACATAAACATAATTAATAGGTAAATTAAGATACCGATCAATTCATAATAGGTTTAGATTGCTTTAGGTAACTTAAATATAACTAGGGATTCGTTTGTCTATGCTCTTAAAAGGATCTGAGTTGCTATTCACAATATAGGGTCCTACCATTAACTCAGACGATCACTGGCCAAATTACTTCATAGTAGCGATCATTTAGGTTAAGACTGTTAGGTAGTTTAAGTTTTAGGGTTGAAAGGAGTTTTCTGAGGGGGGGCGTTACAATTTGGTGCCGTGACCAGGATATATAGAGGTATAGATTCAGATGGGAACTAGGTATCAATTCTGCTAAACATTTACAAAAACTACATTAGGATAGTGTTATTTTACAATAGATTTAGTTATATTCTAGATTTGTTATAGAACTTCATTTTGTTAAGATAATGGGGGACGTGGTTAGTTATAGCTTTAGAATAAGTTTAGTTATATTCTAGATTTGCTAGAGAACTTCATTTTGTTAAGATATTGGGGGACGTGGTTAGTTATAGCTTAAGAATAAGTTTAGTTATATTCTAGATTTGTTAAAGAACTTCATTTTGCTAAGATAATGGGGGACGTGGTTAGTTTAAAATCTATCAAGTAGACTAGGTTAGGTTAGGCTAGGATATATCTAGGATTCAGGGTGCGGACTCCGATGTTCGCACAATTTGCTGCCGTGGAATTGGAGAAGAGTATAAGACAGACGAAATAAAATACTTTAATAATTAGGGATTTGTATATGGTTTTAATATAAGTAATAAGGTTAGGAAAGAATCGACCTAATAACTATAGAGAAATTAGGATTTAAGATTGGTTTTCTATTATGGGGATGTGCAAAATTATATTTAATATAAGTGATAATTTGAATAACTTAAGATTCTCTAAAATGGGGACGAGGAAGGTTAGCTTAGAATATAATTTAGCATATAATGCTAGTCCTAGAATACGCTGAGGTGGATCTTGAGTCAGGCTATAGACAGTGATCTTCAAACAGCATCTGAAATAAACATAGAATAAATTAGAGTTTATAATATGGCAGTAACTGAACAAAGCTTAACAATAGAGATAATAAGGTTATTTACTTTCAACAAGCCTGACATGGCATTCAAGTAGAAATTAATATTATCATAAGGAGAGAAGCCTATGTTTGATTCCTGGGTGGGAATTGCCTGTATGCGGGATTTCAGCCTGATCGGTTCAGTGATTTTGGAGTAAGGAAGTGACAAGCGTCCATCCATCTATACATCCGTACAACTTTTGCATTTTTATTATTAGTGTATTACTGTTTTTGCTATAGAAAAGTCCTCATCAAGGCGCGCCGCTGAGAAGGAAACAAGTGCGGCCTAGACTAGACACTAGATAATCAATAAGTACTCTCTTGTTAAGAAAAGTCCTCATCAAGGCGCGCCGCTGAGAAGGAAACAGGTGCGACCTAGACTAGATACTAGATAATCAATAAGTACCTCTCTTGTTAAGAAAAGTCCTCATCAAGGCGCGCCGCAGAGAAGGAAACAGGTGCGGCTACATACTCAATAGAGCAGGAGACGTAATTCTTATTTTGGCAATCTGAAAAAAAGAGAGGTTATGTTACACAAATAGAATTTTCCAAAAAGCGTTTTACAATATGGCTGTAGTTCTATAGAATAAACATTGAGAAAATGTGTAGAATTAATAGGTAATAGTGTACTCACGAGTAAGCAGTAAACAATTTATAGAAGAAAACTTCACGTGTCCATTTGCCATTGATGAAATTAATAACACCCCGTCTTCCTGGGCTCACGTAACATTCAATGCGGGTTCAATTTATCTCATAGATTCGTGAGAATATGATTTATCACAAGGATTGAAAACGCACACAAAATTTTAATTCATTTTATGGGATTGGAATAGGAAAACAAAATCAAACAAATAATTCTTCAACTTCTTTTTCTATTTATGGCTCCAGTAGTACTTGCTAAGATTATGTCAACTTCAACTTCATTGTCTGTCACTGCTTGCTTTTCGTTGCGGCGACTGACAGTGTCTGTGCCTTGGGCCTCGTAAACAGAATTATGATCGGTTTTACGAACTAAATATCTATAAATTATGCATCAAATTAAAAGCAAAAGAACAAAACTACAACTATGTCACTGTTACTACGGAGTGTATCGTAAATCTCTAGTCAAAACTTATGCGCTGTTTCCATTGTTCAAGCTGAGTTCAAATATTGGAATTTAAAGGTATCAAACAAAAGCGTCTACACATTGAGAAAACTAGGGCAAAAATTTAGTAACATCAGTAATTAGAAGCAAATATATGAAGGGATGTTAAGCACGTTATTTTAGAATTCAGGTTCAGACAGTAGGATTTCGTTCGTCCAAGGGATCAACTCTACTCACGTAGCCTTAATTTTACGGTAGGCCTAATAATTAAGAGTTGACACATGGCGTTATCTTGTAAATGCTAAAATTTTACTAACAATCGTAAAGTTGTCAATTATTATTATTTTTATTGCTAACTACTAGCTTCCCTTTCTAGTCACAAAACCTCAATAATTGCTGTCATATAACATACGGCTTCTTCTTCTTTTACTTTTTGGCTCTGCAGCGTCATGGTTTGATACAGCCCTGCCAATATCAGTTATCAATTTACAAATACGAAGGAATGGAATTATAATTTAGGGATGTTAAGAAGAGAGGAAAAACACAAAAAAACCACTGAAATAAATGAAAACTCTATGCAATAAAGAAAATTAAAATTCATAGACTGCGAATCTAAATTTTATCTTATACCTGTAAACGAACCATTCTTGCTGATAAATATGATATATGATCTGAATTACGGAAACGGCTCTCTACGAATTTCATGGAATTAAGTATACGGGGGGGGATCGGGGACGATAAAACGATTTAACTTGAATTCATTTGTAAAAAAAAAAAAAAAAATGTGTCGTTTTATTCGTGTTTTAAATTATCAACTTTATCCTCTTCAACTTAGGGTTTATCTGAAAACTATGACTCTTTCTGAAATTCTGAAGGAATTTTTAAAAAAGCAAATTTTACCAATAAAATAACTGATTATAAGCGCAGCTCGGTCAACCATGTATTATTATTTATTATTAAATAGGGAAAGTTAGAAAGTATAGGTGGAAACACTTTAACTAAAGGTGCGGTAGATACGTCAAATGTCAACTTTCTAGAGATTGTCAATGTCACAGCGTTCCGGTCGAAAAAAAAAAAAAAGGAAGAAGAAAAACATTGGTTTGCAAAAACGATCGAAAAAACATTACAATTCCTAAATTAATTATGAATAGGATAGAACCTTTGTAAAAAAAAGAGAAATAAGCTTTAGAAGAAAAGGAAACAACCAACAAATTCTGTAACATCCATTATTTCAAAATAATTAGTTATCTATCTGTCATTCAATTTAGGGGTGATTGTAGAAGAGCACGGCAGAGGGGAGTGAGGGGAAATGAGGAGAAAAAAAAAAAAAGATTAAAAATGATTTACAGATTTTCTTAAAATTTATGGAGAAAAACCGGGTTTATCTTGCAAATTTAAACTAAATTGTTATTCCATATAAAACTATCGTGATTTGAAATCATCTCGGGTAGAAAAGGTCGAGTTCATTATGTCCAAAGTAAATAGGTAGTTTCTGAAAATCTCACCTGTTGAGAATGGTTAAAACTCTCAAATCAAATCAAATCAAATCTATTTATTTTGCGAAACATGGGTAACAGAGATGTTAGATTAAAATAAAATTAGTAAGACCATGATCAGCTTAAAACTTTCAAAGAAAATCAAATCAAATTCATTTATTTTACGAATCATGGGTAACAGAGATGTTAGATTAAAATAAAATGAGCAAAACCATGATCAGCTTTAAAGCATGCGATATCACAGTACATGTATGTTATACAATGTTCTATTAAATACAGTGTTGAAATTAATATAATGTCTATCTCGTATCTAAAATTATTAATAACAAGTAAAAGAATTATCTTATTCTAGAATTTATCCATAAAATATTCATTAACACTATAATAAGCGTTATCAATTAATAATTGTTTTAATTTATGTTTAAAGATATCTATATAACTCTGTGTCACAGTTTCAAAAGGTAAATTGATGGCTTGCTTAGGCAGTTAAATGTGAGTGTGAAAAGATGAAATACTTGTTGTGTGATAAGAAAGAAGATTGAAGGGCCCATGTAAGCTAACTTTTTTCAGAAACTGGGACGGTCCGCTGAGTTTTGAATCACATATGCACCACAACAAAAAAATAATGTAGTTATAGTTCTGGAGTTAGGATACTTATATGGACTACAGCAAGGTCTGGCTACATTATTATTTATACTACACATGATAGGTTCTGATTAATTACACTACACACACTCCAGATTTAAAAATGGGATTCAATTTAACTTGGGTTTGGGAAAGAAATCAAAGTTGCATTATCAAACCATTTGATATACAGGTATGGACAATTCAATCAGGCTTTAGCTCGAGTTTCGTGTGAAAGCGCATAGAATTCTAAGAAATAGCTTGCTATTGTGCCACTAGGGCTGATCTTGCCTCACAACCAAGGTTCCGTTGTTGATTGTACATACCCTGTTAATGGCTTCGTAAAATAATTTTGATTTTGTCATCATTCTTATTGTAAACATGGTGCTAAACCATTTTGCATTTATTTTAGATCTGGTATAAATACACAATACAGTAACAAGTGTGTGGTTTCAAGATTCAACGGACTAAGAGTTCATCAAAAGAAATAATGTAAATAGTGAAAGAAAAATAATACTGAAGGGGTTTATGATCAAGGACATTAGAATCAATTACTAAATAATAATAATAGAATAATTATATACTTATCAATCTTAGGAGTAAGTGGAAAATCTTTATTCCAGTTGACTTGCATAAATGATTTTGGGGACGATTGTAACAGGCCGTATCGTAACGATCCTGTTATTAGCGAGAATAATATTATTGGCAGAATAAAACCCAATCAGTGGCAGAATACTTAGTTGAGTGAGCTTATTAAAACAAAGAACAAACAAAAAAGAAGAAAAGGAAAAATTAAAAATATAAATTGAATCAATAAGAAGGGCTGTCGGCACTTTGTCCGCGATTTGTCCGCGCTTTGTCCGTGATTTGTCTGTGAAAAAAATCGGCGAAATGACGTAGGATTGAGAAAGGTGGGGCATAAAATAGACAGTGTGAAATTGATACTTATGGCGTAAAAAATAAAGAATGGATTGGAATGTTGATAAAATCTGAAGACTTTTGTCTATATATAGAGGAACGCAACCTTACTCGGGAGGACTCGTTGTTAGATTTTTGAAGAAGTAGGTCGTTACGCTGCTCTATTTGTTGTAGGGTTTCTAAGGTCCGGGTACCTTTTAGGAAGAGTGGTAGTTAAAATTAAAGAACGTAGTTGCTGGGATTGAATTAAAAAAAGATTTGTGTTGTGAATTGTGTAACATTTGTTGGGGTAAAATTGTAGTGAATTAAAATTAAATTCTTGGGATTGTGAAGATTGTAATATAACCTAAAAACTTAGCTCGATAAATCCCCCTGTGCTTAGAAATCCAAAATTTATTTTGGTTGTGTGTTACGGCCTGATAAGTAGCCGTGAGCACATACCCTCTTGATTATAGGTAGTCTAGGAATGGGATAACCTTTGAGACGGGCCCACTTCGACTTTACCCGTTCCCGGGGTCGAAGAAAGTCTTCCGACGACTTGTGAGATATTTCGTGGAGAGATGTCAGCAAGGGTGTCGGTCTTTTATTTATATATTTATAATATACATAGCCACATTATATGGTAGGCTGTCCATGGCACCCAGCTCGCGAGCTAGTCATTGGAAGCACCCACACAGTATTTAGGTTAGGACAAAATCGAGATTTACTACCTCGTACTCTTCTCAAGGGCTAGTTAGAAGACTTGACATTGCACTCAGTCAAGTCTACATTACACACCACACGCTTAATGATAAAAATGAAGTTTTGACTTCTAAAATTGTGAACAATATATAGCCAGAAATAGGTTAGGATAGGTACTCACGTATGGAAATTAAATAGATAAAATAAACTCCAGTAAGCAGTAGAAACGGAATCAAATAACATTTACCTTTAATTCCTTGAAAAGAAACCTCCTAAACATCCATTTTACTCGGGTTAGATATAAAATAAAACATAAAACAAAGCCTATAATGTATTATCAAATCACAATAAAACTATATCTTAAATATTCATTATAATATACAAATAATTGAACTAAAACAACCAACTAAATACATAATTTCCTTCTAATTAAAATATGATATAGTATTCAATAAAACTCTTCATCGGATCATGCCATATTTACTCAACTAAGAGGAATGTTGTTCGAGGTCTAGGTACCTATAGGCCCAAGTTTTGTATTTATTAATTGCATTAAAATTTAACTATATTTCACCTTTAATAACCTAAAATATCTTGGTTGATGGAAGAAATATTATTAATTATTAAAGATTTAATAATTAAATTATCAGTGAAACTTCATAGTGAAATGATCTGAGTTCAGGTTACTACCAAACCTGTTTTATATCTAAGAGGAACTACCTCTATTTGATTAGTCTGGCTATAGTTCGGTGCATAAAGACACTAAATGTGGTAATTCTCTCAAAAGAAGGGAAGCCCATTTATGAACCCTATATTTCACCTTTTATGAGAAAACCTAATTATATTTGAACAAAATATCTTGGTTGATGAAAGAAATATTATTAATTATTAAAGATTTATTAACTAAATTATCAGTGAAACTTCATAGTGAAATGATCTGAGTTCAGGTTACTACCAAACCTGTTTATATCTACAGCTGAGGAACTACCTCTATATTTTGATTAGTCTGACTATAGCTTGGTGCATAAGACACTAAATGTGGTAAATCTCTCAAAAGAAGGGAAGCCCATTTATGAGCTATGAGGCTGAGAATCTCAGTCAGATGAATCATTATACCAATATTCTATCTATACTTACTTATTGTAGATTTATCTACAAATAAACCTGAGACTTGGAAATGTTTCACTATCAAGAAGCTGGTAGTCTTCTAAACTCCCGTTTGTGGAGGTTTTGGTGGCTTGGGTAAAGGCACAATCTAATCTAATATGAGGAATATGTTTCTAGATATTTAATTAGAAATTTCATATCCAAGTAATGTTATAAATAAAGAAACTACAACCTTTATTAGCTCAGATTGTAGGGGCGGTAAATGGCGGCCTTACCTTAAACGATTTAAAATATCCCTTACAAAATAAACTATAATATTCTTTCATTAACAACCTAAAATAGTTAATAAACGGATAAGGTAGAGAAACTTCTACAGGAACTGAATTATATGATAGTAATAAAATAACTATAATACTCTTATTAACAAACCAAAATAGATATAAGGATAAGGTAGTTAAATTCCTATAGGTTCAGAATCATATGATAGGAACTGCTTTAAGTAACATAAACATAATTAATAGGTAAATTAAGATACCGATCAATTCATAATAGGTTTAGATTGCTTTAGGTAACTTAAATATAACTAGGGATTCGTTTGTCTATGCTCTTAAAAGGATCTGAGTTGCTATTCACAATATAGGGTCCTACCATTAACTCAGACGATCACTGGCCAAATTACTTCATAGTAGCGATCATTTAGGTTAAGACTGTTAGGTAGTTTAAGTTTTAGGGTTGAAAGGAGTTTTCTGAGGGGGGGCGTTACAACATGTACTTATAAAAAAAACTTGTACCCATAATACAAGTTCTGCTTAGCTTGGCGCTAGCTAGATGTGATTCGTCCAGCATTATTTATTAATTTTTATTATAAAACGAAATTATATAATTTTTGTGTTTAGAGTTTCTGGATCAGCGAACGCGCCCACGAATTAAATAAACAGATCTCCGGTACTAAATATCTCTTGACAGGCCGACGAAACGATATGTGCTTAGAACTGAAACTCGCAGGCTTGGAAACAGAATACTCCTTGGAAATAATATAGCACACATTGGTCACTTATTTATTTTGTTAATTCCTTTTGAGTATATTGTTCCTGTATTCTAATTTGGTATCTATGTATTTAATATTCATTTATATTGTGTGTATTGTGGTGGCAAATAAATGATATGTCTATGTCTATGTATCTCATGAACCAGAACACTGTCAGTAAGTTTATTTTTGTAATAATTAAAGTTGGTAGTACCCATGTATATTATATAAATGTTTACGCCTGACAAAAGTGAAGAGCAATCTTAAAAGACAGTTTGTGTTTTTAGTGCAGGCATTTGTATATTTTTTGTCAGTTCATTCATTCGACTCTGACTCATGGAGCAAAACGATTGTCCATCTTAAACCCTTATCCCAAAAACACTGTAAAGTTATTAATACAAGTTATCTGATCATTTCGGGAGTTTCATTTGGGTACTGTAGTGCTTGAACATCTGGCGACCGTGTCAATACGAGCTTGCGTAAGGATACCTACGTAGGAAAGACTTCCAGCTATGTGAAAGACTCAACGCATTTCACCCAGCTCTTGGAAGATGTCTTGCTGGAAGAGGATGAACGCCTGGTGAGTTTTGACGTGTGCTCCCTGTTCACGAATGTACCAATAGTAGAGACATTACAAATTATTCAAAACATATTGAATACGGCAGGAATACCTATTGAGTACAAGTACATGAAGGTGATAGAGCACACATTAAGCAGTGGATACTTTTTATGGCGAGGTAATTATTACCTCCAGAAAGACGGGGTAGCCATGGGGTCTCCGATAGCACCAATCGTAGCTAACATCTACATGGAAAGTTTTGAGGGCATGGCGTTGGAAAATGCACCCGTGAGGCCGAGACTTTGGTGGCGCTATGTGGACGACGTGTTCGCTGTTATACACAAAGACCACATTAACACATTGCTAGGACACCTCAATGGGATACATCCAAAGATAGCATTCACAGTGGAGTATGAGAATGACGGAGCTCTGCCTTTTCTGGATGTGTTGGTTCAGAGAGTACACAGGTCGGTTGATACATACGGTCTATCGCAAACCAACGCATACAGATAGGTACCTAAAGGCCGACTCGCACCATCATCCGTCTCACCTTGCTTCAGTACCTCGCACCCTTATAAATAGAGCTCTAAGGCTATGCGACAACTACAGCATGTCAAAGAGGTACTAGAGCGGAATGGTTATGGGTGGAGACAAAGCTGCCGCATCGCCAATATGTCCGAAAGAAAGCGGCCCCATTCCGCAGAGAGAGCTGTCGCATACCTAGTTTTTGTAAAGGGGCTGACTGATAAGATTGGTCTGTTATTGCGAAGAAAATATAGCATTAAGACAATCTTTCGGCCTCATACACAACTACGGCACTTACTTCGCTCTCCCAAGGATAGGCAGCCGCTGGAAGTCCCAGGTATATATATGATCCCATGTGACTGCGGCAAATGTTACATCGGTGATCGACGAAGAGGAACATATCCACCAGGCTCTCTGAACACATACGTGCCGTTAAGAATGTTGACACCAATAGCTCGGCGGTGGTGGAACACTGTATTGAGGAAGGATGACATTACGTACGTTTCGACAAAGCCCGTGTCTTGTCTAGGGAAAAATTCTTCGTTCCCCGCAAGATACGCGAGGCGATAGAGATAGAACGATGGCCCAACTTCAACAGAGACAGAGGTTGGAACCTACCACCCGCCTGGAAGCCGTGTCTCCATGGGAAGTCAAATAGCGGTGTAGGTATAGAGCCGGGTGTAGATACTATTAGTTCTGTGTGTACCCTGATGACAGCAACACCCGACACAGTGGATGACTCTCACGCCCTGCAGCATCTACAAACAGCGCACCCCCCACCACCCGCGCCCCCGGCGGGCACGTCACGCGCTCAACGCGTGCTCACCCGCAGTGCTCGAAGGGATGCGGAACGCGCGCGTCTAGAACCGCATTCGCCCTGAAGATGTCCCTCGTTAAGGGATGAAACGTTGGTTCTTCCAACACAAACAAGGTTCGTAGTTAACCCGCTTACATTCATAATGAATTCGTCAAACTACGAAAGTTTCTATAGTAAAAAAGTTTCATATGTATTTGTGAAATCTCTTTGTTGATTTCTTGAACATCTGTCGACTGTTTTACTGAAGATGGTACAGCAATAATAATTAACCACCTGTATACGATATTCAAGTAAATGATGAAGTGGTGGTAGGTCTGTAATTATCCCATCAGACGTATTTTTTCTTCTGGAAACCAATCTGATATATGGTTCGCCAAAATAAGGCTTCCGATTTTTATTATTCAATACATATTGCTGGTATCTAATTAAGGTAATATTCCTTTCAGAAAATGGACCTAAAACGTGACGGTGTGCTGACCATAGACGAATTCCTGGACTGCTGCCTCCGAGACGAAGCCCTTATCACAACAGAAACTTCGGGGACGCATATTTCGAGGTTGTATCCGGAGATCATGGCGCTGATATTCGAGAGATTGCCGGTGCGGGATAGGGGAAAAGCTGCACAAGTTTGCCGGAGTTTTCTAGATAATTCTACGCTTTTCCAGAAGCTATACCTATCTCTTTCTTTACTCCAGAACCATTCACTATCTTTGTATTTGATTTCGATTCGTTCGAGAAACTAATCTATACATAATTATGTAGGTAGGTATGTTATGTATGGTGAGTTGGGCGGGCGCCGACACTGCGATATAGACATAGTACCTTTCAACTGCTTGTCTATTACCGAATTGCATGCGTCCATAGGCTTTGTTTGTATGGAATAGGCTACGAAACTACTGACCCATTAAAAAAAATATTTTATTATTAAAAAACTTACTTTTCAATACAAAAATATGTAAGATTTTAGTGTATTTGACGACTTCTGTGGTGCAGCGGGTGAAGTTCTATCTGCGACGCAGGTTGCAGGTTCGATTCCCGGATTGAGATTTTTTTTCATTATGCAGATTTTTGTTTAGGAAAAGGTATTGGGAAATACTCGATCCAAGTCACTTTTTTTTAATATGTCAATTTTTTTAAAATCCATCCGCGTACCTCTTATATCTGCGAAACTAAAGGCAAATGTCACAATTTCATAAATCGGGGCACTATTACTCGATCAGGAAAAACATATTACCCATTGACAGATCTGGCTGAAATTTTGCATGTAGGTAGTTCTAGGCCTGGAATAACACATAAGCTACATTTTATCCCATAAATCTGTTCACGTGGGACCAGCGTGCAAAGCCACGGGGCGTAGCTAGTTGTAAAAAAAAATTATTTACTCATACTCTGAAAGTAGGACACAATTGGACACAATTTGAGGCTGCCAGTGCCTTATCTTCCCTGTTCTACATCGATAACTAGCAACCATAAAATAAACTTCACTTTTGCACTTTTATTCGAAGATAAAACTCAAAGATTTCATTTCACGTGGAACCCGAAGGTATTGTGTATGAGTTAAGCGAGTTTACGATAGATGACAATTTCTAGTGTTTATTAATATCGAATTTTCTTTCTTAATTTTTCGGTTTTAATTTTAATTTAACATCATAAACAGACTTATTGAACTTGGGCAACTTTGCTTGATATACAGATTTTTTTTTTCTTGTTATTAAAATTAAATACTCTTTGTTACAGCTGAAAAAAACCCTCCAGGCTTCCCATCGATAGCACCACCGCCTACCACGATGGTGGTGGAAGTTGGCCACACTGCCACGCTTCCCTGCCAGGCTGCTGGCAACCCTACCCCCAACTGCGTTTGATTGCATTAGATTTTTGTAGATATGGTTCGTTCAAAAACGTCATAAATTTTAGGTTAGTTTATTAAGGGTTCGCTCCGGTTTGGTTTGTTGCGATGCTATCATGAAACGGACATTGGCAGAATTGTGTCAAACCCTCTAGTTGGTTGCCCTGAATAAATAAATAAATAAATAAAATAAATTATTTTAGTTATTGTATACAAGCATAGTTTATGATGGTATAAATTGATTTCATCCTTAGTTTTGGATGGTCAACATCAAACAGCCTTATAATATTACCTTTCCACGTATGTATAGACGACGTCGTCGTTTGCAATTCAGACGGTTTCTAAAGCGACGGACGTTTGTTGAGGCTTAGCCGCAGTGCCGGCGTTAGGGGGGGGCGCGATGGGGCGACGGCCCGGGGCGCCAAATTTGGGGGGCGCTGAGGTCTGGGGCCTCGGCCTCCTGGCTCACTGGCTGTGTACCCTGGTGGGGATACCGTGCTCGAGCGTGGCGCAAGGCCGAATTCTTTTTCATACTGACTTTGTAATATTGTTTTTCAAATATCCCAAACCCTTTATTCCTATTTATTGTATTAAAAAATACTTGTTAATTTTTCTTTCAAATATATATTTTTTCAGGATTGTGAATTTTTCTACAGTTTTCTTTGCCGTTTTTTAGAAGTACTACTAGTACTTCTAAAAAACGGGTTTTCCTATTGATAATATTTCATTAAAAATGTCAGACCAAAAGATAAAAAAAAAACTTTCCAGTGCGGAATATCGGAAACATAAGCGTGAACAGGAGAAAGAGTTTCACAAAATCAAAAAATTTATGAATATTGATAAATACATTTCAACAAAATCGCAAAAAGAGCATGAGCCAGTTTTGATTTCCTTAAGTGGGCGCCTAAATATTACTGTCCGGGGTGTCAGTGGCCCTAACGCCGCTGCTGCTTAGCCGAGCCAATATAGCAGCTAGCTATTTTATCACAGTATTACACAGGACATTTTAAAAATGCATCGTACAGTTTGTGGTATTTATTATAAGTTATTTAAGCATATCCACCGGGGGTGGGCAGAAAATCCATGCGGGGGGGAGCGGTGAGAAGAAGCTAATCTGATATAAATAGAAAGGATTTTGTTATGTTTTCTGTTATCAAGTCACGTACTTAATACTCACCGGTTCTTTAGGATATTGACTTTATTATCTCGCACACCTAATCTTAGAAGTTTTCATACCTACATTTTTTTAACTATAGTCGCTAGCGAATATAGATTGTGAAAACTTAGTTAAAATTTAGGTTGACAACACATAACATTTTTACCCACATAACGTTGTCCTTTAATGTTTTTTAACTTCAGCAAATGTGATTCCTAGCACGTAGAATGACTAAATGACAAAGATACATAAGTTTTAAATTTTTGCTCTATTATTAAAGAAACGGCTTATTCCAATAATTCCCTTAGACAATGCAGGGGATTTTTGGATAAGAATTCATGGTATAGTATCTACTCGAAGTGTTTTTTCTGCAGGATTACAGTGAATTACAGTGAATGAGAGTTGTGTTTGTAGCGTGTATTTGTACCTACCTGTGCGCGGGCGGTGAGCGCTGCGCATCTAGGTCAGAATATCTGTAGATAATTTAATTATAAAAAAATATAATCGTAACATAAAATAAACATTTCGTTTACCTACGATATCCTAAGATCTATCCGACAATATCGATCTCATGTGTACTCTTTTTTCTACGGCCCTTAAGTTAAGTTAAGTTAAGTTTTGTTCATTTTTACGAACTTAATTTGAAAGTGAGAAATGAATTGCTATGATATGTTTTAAGCACATCTATTTGAAATAGAACTTTGATAAATCAAAAATTGGCAAAAAATCATATGAATTGCTCTAAAATGAATTCAACCATTTGATTTGACAGTACCGATAAGTAGATAATACTTTGAAGTATCTGAATTTCTTTGATAAATCGTTTTTAAATGTTGATTGACAACAATAAAAGCCTCAGAGTTAATTAAGAAATTCAAATTTAAACAATACTTAACCGTAACTTAAAACGGTGCAAATGTGTGTACGATCTGCAGATACTTGTTCAGGGCGTTCTGGATGTTTTCTATGTATACTCGTAATAAATAATATCTATATATGTAGTGTATTGTATTATGTATATCAGTTATCCATAACACAAGCTCTGCTTAGCTTGGGGCTAGATAATGCTGTGTGAATTGTCTAGCATTATATATTTTATTTTATGTATTTATTGTTTATAGTTTTTTCATGGATTTTCATTGATTCCATTCAGAACTGAACCAAATTAAAATGGGACCACCAGCACGGGAAGCTCAGGCTGAAATTATGCATACAGGTAATCCTAATCCTGGAATCAAGCATGGGCTACTTTTTATCCTATAAATCAGTTCCCGTAGGATAGAAATAATTCATATTTTTTACAAAACTATTGACTTAATAATAATAATAATAATAATAATAATAATAAAAATCATTTATTGCCTATAAATTACACTAGAAACATAAGCTAGAATTACACACATAACAAACAAACTATAAGCAAAGGGAGTAGATTCAGCCATATGCTGCATGCAAGGAGCGTGCGGCGCTGATTTTATATCTACTCCCCTCGGATAGGTGGTCACCGAGGGGTTATGAGATAGCGGGTTTCACATAAACTTGTACATCTATTTCGAACTTACAATCAAAACTCCGTCTGCATGATGCATACGGTTACTTTTTTGTTTATTCATATTACATTTACATACTTTTTATACTTAAAAATGGAAGGTTCATACATAATGCTTCTAGAGCCGGGTTTATTAAGGTGTATTATGATAGAATGTGTCTGTGTTCTAGTTCTCCTGAGGCACTAGTCTCATGAGAGTCTGGGCAGCCGGAGACCTTCAGAGCGTGTCTGTGTGTAAGAGTGTGTGTTTGTGGGTAGGATTTTCTGAGACACCAGTCTCTTGAGAGTCTGGGCAACAGATATATGTGTGTGTGCGTTCGTAGTTGTGTATGCTGAAGTGCTGAGATGTGTGTTAATGTTATTTTATGGGTGTTAGAGAGAGCGATTTAAAAGTTTAAAGGTTGTTTCTATCATGTGCTTCTGTCGTGAAAGTAGGAATATTTTAACCTTTCTTTTGAATGTTACAAAACTCATTTTAATTCGTAATGGAGGCGGTAAATTATTCCATATCTTAGAAGCCCTGTATTTGAAACAACCCTTAAAACTATTAGTCTTGTGATTTGGGATGGCCAGAAGGTTGGTATGTTTGGAGCGAGTGTTGCGATCATGTGAATCCTTGGACCAAGTAAACTTATCAAAAAGATATTCTTGTTTTCTTGTTCCAGAGAATTTTTTGAATAGTGCATGCTATATGGAGTTCTCGTCTGTCCTTCATGTTTAAAATACCTTTTTTTGCTAGGTATGGACTAATGTGTGCTCTTCTAGGAATACAAAAGCAGAACCTCATACACGCATTTTGCACTCGCTGGATGGCGCCTTCCGTCTTTACCCATAGCCTAGGACCATAAACAGCATTGCAATAATTCAATGGAGAAAGAACAAGAAGGTCGCACAGCAGCAGTCTCACCTCTTCCGTTATATATTTCCTAATAGTGTAGAGGACTTTAAGTTTGTAAAAAGCATTCCTTATTTTCTCGTTAGTATGTTTGACAAACCTCATTTCTCCATCTATCACTAGGCCTAAATTCCTAGCTTCCCGTTCTTTGGGAATAACTGTATTATTTATTTTCAGTTCAGGGTTACCATTATGAGCTTTCTGGATTTGCGTCTTTGTACCTAGAAACATCATTTTAGACTTCGCGGGATTCAGAATAAGTGAGTTTTTTGTGGCCCACGAGAATATTCTTTCAAGGTCTGCATTTACAAGTGCCATAGCTACGTTTACATTTTCTGGCTTAAAACTGTAGTACACTTGTGTATCGTCTGCATAAAGATGATATTTGCATGTTTCTATGTGGTCAGGCATGTCTGCAGTGAAGATTGAGAACAGGATTGGACTCAATATCGACCCCTGTGGAGTACCCGTCGGGACCTCTGTCATATCAGAAAATATTTTATCGCCGCAATGGTTTTGTAACTCTACATATTGTTTTCTACCTGACAAAAATGATTTAATCCATTTGCAGGTACCTTCAGAAAAACCATAATATCCTAGTTTTGCAACAAGTACCTAGGTCATTACCTGGTAGTGTAACTTCCAGCCAGAGTTGTTCTAACTCCGAGGATGGGTGTTCACGAACTCTAGCACGTACCCCCTTTCTCACATAAAAGCCAACGCCCCCACCCGCTTTCTTTCGAGACCTAAGTTTTAGCGTATAATCAGGTAGAGCCGGAGCAATTTTTTCGTCCTTAATCCAGGTTTCATTTAAAGCCAGGATGTCGGGGTTGTGCATTAGCACGCTCGCCTCTAGTTCATCTCTACCTGTGTTCAGAGATTGTATATTCAGAAGACCCAGTACTAAACGTTTTCTTTTAGTTGCGTTATCCATACTTAACTATGTTAGTGTTTACGGTAATACGATGCTGTCGGCAGTGTTCTAAAAAGGGTTTTATGTGAGTGATTGTGTATGTGTGTAGTGTTTGAATTGTGATAAAATAAATGCTTGTGTGTGAGTGTGTATAATATGTATGTAACCTAATCAAGCGGTAGGGGAAAAACTTAGTAATATATAAAAAAATATAGTTATGGCCGGCCTCATTTAGACAAAACTCATAAAAAATTATATGTTTATGCAAAAAGTATGACTGAGCACAAATCAAAATAAAGTTAACAAAAATTTACATAAAACAGAAAAGTAATAATATTTTAAATAAAAAGCATATTGAAAAAACATAATATAAAAATTTTTTTGAAACAGGCATTTTTTTAACTTTCATGCAAACTATTAAAATACTTTTGAGACTAATTAGTCGCGCTATGAGTTGAATGCGATCTAAAAATTCGACCGAGATCGGCTTCGTTTCGAACACGAAACGCTGGCTTGTTCTCTCCTTCTCTGACGAGTATTTTGCCATCTCTCGTCCAGGCATATTTCCATTTGTGTTGTTTACACAGTGCGCGGGTCCGACCGAAAAGTTGTCTGGTATCTTTTGTGAGCCTCTCATTGATGTAAATAGGTCTCGGCGTTCCAGCCACTTCGATATCACCTGTCGATATGTTGCGGCGAGCGCGTGCGGTGCGCCGCGGATCACTTGCTCGTGCACCGCGCGCCGAGTCACACGCAGCACGATCGGGCGCGGCCGCTGCTTGCCTTCGTGGTCCAGGTGCACCGGGCCTACTCGTCGTGATTCTACAATATCACGCTGCTCATCTACTGACAAACCGATCTTTTTCAAGATCAACCCAGTGACGTGCATGATGTTCTCGCCCTTTTGCTCCGTGACGCCACTGATCTCGATGTCATTCTGCAGACTAAGTTGTTCTCTGTTGTTGATTTCTCGTTTAAGATCACGTATCTGCGCCTCAAGATCTTCCACGTTCTTGGCGGAGACTTCTAACGCGCGCAGTCTGGCCTCTTGAGTATCAAGGCGCTCTGATAGAGCACTCATTTCACTCAAACTACTTTGGACTGTGCTCCTCAACTCTATTAGTTCCGCGCGGACATCGCTTTTGAAGCTTATAAAATCTTTGCGGAAAATGCTCATATCGTTTCTAAGGGCTTTTATTTCCTCAAGTAGGAGAGACGAAGCCTGCTGGCTGCCGCAGTCGTCAGTGGTCTGAGGACATTTTTCAGGGCTTTCTTCTACTGCAACTTTAACCGGGGTATTTGTATTATCTCTGCGTAGGGCCTGCACCACACAGACAGGACATAGCCAGCACTTGGGTACGGCATTCGAAGACAGGCTAACGCACTGCTTATGATACATCGTCTTGCATTTAGTACAGGTAGCGCCACCTGTTAGAGACTTGCCGCAGCCGCCGCATTTAGTCATCGCTACTGACAACCAAGATTGCCATCGCTCGATTATTGGTAGGCTAAGTTACTATGCAACTGCTTGCAGTCTTAGTTCGGTAGGAAGCACAGAGATGGCGCTTTTCACTTATAAGTCACAATAATGTCTCTGTGATCGCATACAAAAAAGGCCACCTTGTTTCGATGATTTAGGCATTTTACTCGCCCAGTCAACTTGCATCCGCGTTACGCGGGAGCCGACTTCATATGAACTCCGGTGATCTTTATCGGCGGGCGAGAACGCCACAGTATAACATAATGCAGTAGGTACGGTGAGTTTAATTTTATTGACTGTATTCCTTTAGTATATTGATTATTTTATTGACTATATTCCCTGAGTATATTCTTTTATTTGATTGAAATGAAAGTTTATTGGATTTATGTAGGTATTGACTGTAAACATAATGACTCTTACTAAACTTTTTGAATAAGAGGTGATAATGATGATTGTAGGAGAGTTTGTGGTACATACCTAAAGAATACAAACAACAAATGAAAACAAACATAATTGTTATGTACAATATTTATTATCATTTATTATACATACAGGTGGATTTAATATGAGGAATAAAATGCTTATTTTTAATTAAAATTCATGATAATTTAGAGTTCTAGTGCTGGGTCCAGGCTCATTTTCATTTATCCATATGGTCATATTATGTTATGACCCAAAGTTTCATTTGTATCTTTATTAAGAAGTCTAGGTCCTCACTGAACTGCTCCGCGGGCAGTGCTGGATTTACACATTTGCCGCCCCAAAGCTTTACAATTTTTGCCGCTTCTACTAACTTCTAAATCTCTCTATAACTAGATACACTGTTCTAAATAAAGTAAATTCCTTTTTTAACCAACTTCAAAAAAAGAGGAGGTCCTTAATTCGACTGTTTCTTTTTTTAAATATTTGTTGCCTTAGAACTTTTGAAAGGGTGGTCCGATTTTCTTGTTTCACTTTTTATTTGAAAGCTGGTGCTTCCCGTGTGGTCCCATTTCAATTTGGATCCATGAAAAATCTTGAAAACTATATAATTCAGTTTGTAGTTTTCAACTAGGTAAATCAATTATTTTAGGGAATAATCTTGTTTCTAGATAATTTTTACAACTTTATTTGTTTATTTTTAAGCTAAGAAAAGCATAGCTTTGTTTTTACTGCACTACTTATAACTTCAAAGGTAGGCTAAGGACGATAGGTAGGTAAGGCCCGATACTGCTAACCATGCACCTGTCAACGTCGAAATATCCAAAAGTGGGCGGTTGAATATTTTGTCTTTGCGTTTTGTACAAGCGAATCATGTACTTGCCGTAGAACTAGGATCATGAAATTTGACAATAAGCTAGGACTAAAATAATGTTAATTTGTAGCTTATTCACAAAAAAAAAAGTTTTATTCACGCCATAGACCAAACACTATAGGGTACCTATACCCACTTCCCGTTGACCTAGAATTTTGATATTTGACAAGAAACAAGATCTTACAAATATACAATAGAATGTCGCACTTGACATTTCATTGTACTATATGGTTTGTCGCCACGCCGCGCCGTAGAGGTTGTTAGTTTTTGAAATTTTGATTTTACAAATGTGTCTTTTTGGGTAGGTACATTTTATCTGTAGTAGTAAGAAAGAACTGAAACGGGATCAAATTCGAGGCAAACGGCTGAAGTAAATGTTGTCAGCGAGTGCAGGGAGCCGCGCAAACTTTACGTGTTTTTACAGTAAACATTTTGTGCGCCTGGGTATTTTGATAGTGACAAAAAGCTTGTAAAACCAATACAATAACGAGCGAAGAGAGATGAACTCGTATCTAAGAAAAAGGTAAGCAAAATTGTACACATGTTACAGACTTTTACAGCCGCTGTCAAAAATAAAGGAAGCAACATAACGGCGAGCGGAGCGAGCCGCTTTTTGTTTAAGATTTTAGTGAACTTCTATCGATAAACGACTTGTAGACACACTTTTCTAGCCTGCTGCCGCAAAAATAATGTATGAAATAAACACACAAAAAAAAACGGCCTGCGGGACGATCGGTTAAAAAATGAGAAGTTTGGGTACGGCAATCAACATGCTCTGATGCAAGCGTACCACATATTGTTGATATGCAGTGCTGGATTAAGCCAGCGCGGGGCCCGTAGCAAATGTGATCTAGAGGCCCTTGAATATTGCTTCAAATTTAGGATGAACGTAAATTAAATACTAAAGATTTGTGCTGTGGTGAGCAAAGTTACTTTAAACCAGGTTTAAACCAGTTCTAATACTGACAGGCGGAGCAATACATTTTTGGTCTTATTAGGTCTGTAGTAGTAAGAAAGAACTAAAACGCTTGTAAAACTAACACAATACCGAGCGGAGCAAGCTGAACTCGTATCTAAGACTAAGGTAAGCAAAATTGCAGGCATGTTTCAGACTATTACAGCTGCTGCCAAAAACAAAAGAAGCAACAAAACGGCGAGCGGAGCGAGCTACGAATTTTTTTGGTTACGTTTTTAGTGAAAGTCTATCGATAAACGACTTGTAGACACACTTTTCTAGCCTGTTGCGGCTAAAATAAAGTAAGACACAAATAAAAATAAAAAACGGCGTGCAGGGCGATCGGTAAAAATATGAAGAAAATGTGAGAAGTTTGGGTACTCAGCAAATAAAATAGCTAAGACAATGGTGAGCAGAGTGAACTGCACATATCTATGAGACTAATTCTTTTGTAGTCAAAAACTTTTTACTCGCTGCCAAGACAAAAACGCTAGCAGCTCTAGAAATAAACTAAAAAGGAAAGTTTTGTAAGCTTTATTGTAAACAATAACTATTTGGCAGAGGTACCACGTTCCAGGTAGGTATGCATCCAACAATTAATAATGGTGCGTGAAATGAAACACAAATCAACTTGCGCTGGATGAAGCTAAAGGTGCTATGTAACGATGTGAAGATGTTTTTCAACGATTTTGCCTTCTTAAATAGCAATGTATCTGCAATAATTTTACAACATATATAATGTTTGACATTTATATCATTTTGACCGCAAGAGCCTAGCGCCTGGCCCCCCTAGGCGCGGGGCCCGTAGCTTTTGCTACTCGTGCTACGTGGATAATCCGCAATTGTTGATATAAGTAAATAATTAAAAGTTCAGTAAGGATTAAGGCATCTTTTACTTATTTTCACATCCACGCCGATTACGCCGATCACGCCGACCCCGCCAACCAATTCAACGCCGGGCGCCGCCATCGCACCGATGAAATGAGCATCGGCGCACATGTCTAATACATACCTAAATTAATTATTTATATTCTCAAATCGAAACGTCTCATTGGCAAACACAATATCATTTTTTTAAGCTATTGCATAGCTTCTATCGCGGGCCTTGAGCGCGGGGACCGAATCCAGAAATTCCGTAACGAAAAAACCTCACGCTCCCCACTCCGACCGGAACAGCGGTGATACTTTTTAGTTTTGCCATCTATCGATGAATGGTAGAACTTTTAATGACTTTTTGTAATATGACGTTTGTCTCTTTAGTTCAGCAACTCGCCTCTAGATGGCATTGCAATAGCTTAACCGCGGCAGTCCCCGAGTGCCACACGTCTTTTTTTTATCATTAATAATATTTTCTAAGTATAATGTTGAGTAGTTTTTTATACTGCAAAGTATAAAAAACTACTCCTCAAGTACCTAACGAAAAGGACACGTAGTCAGTCGAGGCGGCAGTAACAGGCCCTCCCGAGGCGGCAAGAGTGGGGAAGCGGCTGCTGCCACCGGCCGCCGGCCGCCCCGCTCCCACGCCACCGCAACAAAAAATTGGTCAAAAAATTGGTGCGCAAAAAAAATTGGCGCACCAATTTTTTTTGGGCCAAATATGCCGCCCCCTCTAATTTTGCCGCCCTAAGCTTCAGATTCTATGATAAATCCGGCCCTGCCCGCGGGTGACGGAATAGGACCAGATTGCAAATGAATAATGATTTGCGATAAAAAATTCTCATTTTCTTTATTTTCGGATTTGGTGGATTCGCATTCAAATGTCAGATTCCGTATAGGCATACCACGATATGTCTGGGGTTGACGATTTCTGGCAGCAGACAGAAAATAATTTACATAAATTTAAGCTAATAAAAAAGAAAGAAAATAATTTACATAAATTTAAGCTACTTTAAAAAAATATTTAATTAAAAACTGTTTTTATTCCTTGCTAGAGTTCTTAGATCTATAAATTTGTATTTAATGTGTTTATTTGTTTATTATTCCATTTTTTAATTATTTTTTATTAATTAAATTTATTATTAATTTAATTTATTATTTTTGTAATTTGATTTATAAAAAAATATAGTAGCATTTAATTTTGTTGCTGTCATGTTAAATTTAAGTTTACAACTCTTTAATTCTAATTGGTACCTATGTACCTACTATGTTACTACTACTATGTTACTAATATTAATATTGTAGTGCCCTAACCGGGTCCATGTTTGAAAGTATTTGTAGATACCTATTTACTTCTTATCTAACCCACAACATGGTGTCAATAAACATTTTGAATTTGAATTTGACATTTGTGGTAAAAGTGTGATAACTTTGATTTCCAAAATTCATCATCTTTTTCGATATGTACTGGTTCAGATCAATTTTAGTTTATTTTCGTAAATCACTGCACGTCGCACGTCGCGCGTCGGGCAGGAAGAGTACTGGCACAGGTCCGACGTCGGTAAGCGCCACCGCGCGACTGACGAAGCCCGCGGGCGTCGCGCCGCTCGCGGTTTTGTAGGTTTTTAGGCATCATTAATAGGAAAATAACACTACAACATCCACCTCAGCGATTTGTACTAGAAAAATGATTTATCTAAAGATTGGTGTAAAAATAAGATCAATAAGTTTATTATTTTAGGCACAGTATTGAAAATGATTTTTAAAAAGAGGCAACTTTGGTATTTTTTTCTATCGAGCGAAGTTCATCTGATTGTGTAAATGTAAGCGAATTGTACTCTGTAAGATCCTCAACTGAAACATATATTTTTTTCAGAAATTTACGTCAATTTTTGACTGATTCATATTGATTTTAAAAACAGCATTTGCGGTATAAGGCGCCCTTAATTATAAGTCAGGAGCACAAAAGAGCAAAACCACTGCTTACTTAGATTGTTCCAAATGTTCCAAGCTCCTTCGTTCTGCTATACCTTATGAAAGGTGACTTTGTTGTGTATATAATCACTCTAATTACGTGGTTTTAAGGAAGTCTGAAGCACTGACAACACTTTCACACCTAAAACACGGCCTCCGGAGCAAAGTTCAAAGTTAATTTTGCTATTTCACACCCGATAACTATTTTTAAACTCTGTAAATATTGATCAGCTGTTGTGATTGCTCAAAGCGCCTACCCGCAAGTTTTTCCGACGACTTACTTAAATTTTTAAAGTTTTTTCATGGATTTCAGTGTCCGAACTAAACCAAATTAAAATGGGTTCACACAGGAAGCGCCAGTTTTCATACTAAAAAAGAATCATGAAAATCGGAGAACCCAGTCAAAAGTTCTGAGGTAACAAACATAAAAATAATAAAATAAAAAAAATACAGTCGAATTGAGAACCTACTCCTTTTTTTGAAGTCGGTTAAAAATGAAGAATAATTGCGAGTAAAAAAAGGAAACTATTAGCGCCATCTTAAAGTTTTAAATAAAACTAAATCCTAGTAACATTGCATCCAAGTAAATTTTTTTCCGAGTACCTACTATTCGATTTGTGTTACATACAAGATTTAAATTAACGCCATCTTAAAGTTTTACATGAAACTAATTACTAACATTGAACCAACTACATTTTTTCAGGGTAGGTATTCGATTTGTTTATTAGTTTTATAGTCTGTTACTGTTCTCTAAAGGCTCGATAGATGGCGATTGAAAAACAAACTTGAAATATTTATTTATTTTATTTTCTTTTACGAATTTTAAGAAAACTTACAGCTATGATTATACAATAAGGTATTTGCTTAAAATAACATGCATGATACATACATGATATGCTTCTGAGGGCTAATTACAAGTTTCCACATATGTTTACTAAAAAATTTAGGTAAAGAACAATAGACGACGTCAAACGGAAATAAGTACACACAAAAAGATAATTACGAATACATAAATACACAAAAAGTTAAATTAAATTTAGAAATTAGAAAAAGAATGCAGTAGTATAAATATCATGTCTATAATAGGTCTAGCGGACCTTGGATTGGACGAAATATAATTGTATTCATCCATCTATAACATTAAGAAACTTTTGAGTTTCAAGTTTCAACATAAAAAGTCACTCTTAAATGACTTATACTAATTTAATTTTGGATTTATACTGTCAGTGATCATTTTATGCCATCTATCGAGCTGCTTTGAACTAATAAAATTATTTATGGCAAATAAGTAATATTGAGTTATTTTTCATAGCAGCGTAGATAAAGGGTTTAACTTTTCATTGAAATAAAACTGTTTATATAAGTAGCCATACATACGGATCTATAATAGGTCGGTATCTATCTATCATAGGTATCTAAATCCATACCAACATTATTCCGTTTCTTAAAAATCACCTTTCAATCTGAAATTTTGTATACAGGTAACTCTAAACCTGGAATCAAACATAGGCTACTTTTCATCCCATAAATCAGTTCCCGTGGGATGAATATCAGCTTTTAATGTTTCCATAGGAACAACGCGTGCGAGGCCGCGGGGCGCAGCTAGTGGAGTATAATTATCTATTCTATTATTATAGAGGAAGGATTTGATTGTTTGTTTGTATTGAATAGGCTCCGAAACTACTGCGCCGATTTGAAAAATTCTTTCTTCATTAAAAAGCTTACTTTTTAGGGAGTGACATAGGCTATATTTCATCCCGGAATTCCCACGGGCACGGGGAGTACGTGGGTGAAACCGCGGGCTTTTAGCAATTCTGCGTTAGCAATTCTTCTATAGCGGATTAAACATGACAAATAAACCAATCAGCTGCCTACTTGACAAACCTTAGATTCATCTCAGACTTAATTTTACTTAACCACTTATCCAAATATGTGATTTATAATTTTTATATAAAAATTCAGGTAAGTATGTTTGTTTTTACATTTCTTACCTCTGTTTTGCATCATGGTCTACTTACATTTTCTAAATTACGGGATAGGGTATTCAATCAACAGTCTATAAATACCAATTTTGTATTTACGTTATTAAAATAACTAAATATAATGTCATTCTTGATATAATTTTCACATAGTCAAGGTAGAATATCAAAGTTGCTAATAATAATGATGTTATTTTGTAATAAGTAAATTATTTCACAATATAATATTGAACAATACTTCATAGCCTAAATAAAGGTGACAATTTCTTTCAGCTGAAGATTTTTTCGAATCCGACGCATTCTCCATTTGTAGGCAGATATCTGAAAAAGAATAAAGCAAATTAGATACAATACAATTTAATGTTTATATTTAATTAATAACGGTAGGTACGACGACTGTTGAACAGCCTCTCTCTAATAATAGGGTTTGTATATTATCATGTTTTATTCATCACCTTAGAACTACAGATTTTAATATAAATAAGCATAATAGATAACAGTAATGGAACTGGCGGCCTTATCGCTTCAAGCGATTACTTCCTGGGAACCAAATAAAGGAAAGGCGAGCAAGTAATCGAAAGTCGTTTTGAAATACACTCTACTGCCCTTTCTCTTGTAAGTTCTCTTTTAGTTTAAAAATAGGTACTGACCTTTGAACAATATCTCTTTCTGCCCAGTAGAAGGTGCAATCGTTCAGCAAATGTAGCAAGGCAGACGTAAGTTGTCATTCAGCTTTTTAATTCTTTCTGAAAAATCAACATTTATTTAAACTTACAACAAATTGTATCAACATAATACATCTGCAGAATATTTTCTTAAAATCTTTTTTTTAAATGCCTATAAAATTTGGTGTATCTTACTATCCATGTACCTATCAAAATGATAAGTAGTATTTGTGAACACGATGATAGGTCCTGAATTACAAAGATCTTCAACGTGAAAGCGCCTATTACGCGTCCTCTGCACACTTATGAAAATATATTATTTCGAAAACTATTCTAAGTACCTACCGAACTTTGCATTGATACTTTTAGATAGCATTGATAGCTGGGTTTGCTTGGTTTCTTGAAGCGATATGTACTTAGTGTGGACTGTACCAATTTAAAAGAGATGACTGACTATGAACTTGATAATGCGTGCGTAGTCTTGTGATTTATTATTTTAATTATTTATTAACATGTTTTTCGTCCGCCTGGAGACTTGGCAATGAATCGACTTGATAATACCATAGACTAACTAAACACAATAGACTGATAACCTAGAACAAAATTTCGTGACTCAAAAAACGGTAAAATTCCAGGCTATTACTAGATGGCGCTGGCCAATAGCCTGGGAACCATTTAATCAGCATTTTAAACCAATTAATCTCTGTCAAATCTTTATGAATAAGCACATAAATTTATAGTTTATTTTTTAATTATGAAACTATTGTCGCAAAACATGTTTGATCGATTAAGTACAGAGTAGACATATTTTCAATGTTCATGCAACAGTTGATAGATGGCGTGGTGATACTTTGTAAAGTAGCATACTAAGTGATGCTTCATTTTTTATATAGATGGCGCAAAAAATATTTTTGCTTTTAAGCAGACTAAAAGCCACACGCGACTTCGTTTAATAATTCTTTATTCTACTAGCTAGTAGGAAGTATACTTTAAAAGACCTTTATTAAGATACAATTTATTTTAATACTATATATTGTGTTTAATTAGTCTATGATAATACTTAATTGTAATTAATGCACATACAAAAGTGAAAGTGGCTACCCCACCTATTTTATCTTATTATTACGTTAAACATAGGAAGTTTAAACAATCTATCGTACAGTTTGTGGTACTATTATTTATAATTATTAATGCCTTTGTAATAGTTTCATGTTGTAAAGTTTAGGCAAAGGTACGAAGTTGCGCTTTTTGGCCACCAAACTCTATTTTCGCATCTCTTTATAAACTTTTAAAGATAAAACTATTACAGAGGTATCAAAAAATAGCCTAAAATAGATACCACAAACAGTACGATGGATTTTTTAAATTTCCTATGTTAAACGTAATAATAATATGATAAAATAGGTGGCGCTGTCATATTGACTCGGATAGGCGCCTTAATAAGGAAGTGGCAAAGATCAACACGAGCGACGCTGTGAATGGAGTATGTATCTATGTAGAATATCTAAACATTACCTACCTTACTTCATATAAAATGAAGGAATTGAATATATTTACCAATACTTGACTCTCGGGATGTTATGATATGGTCATTATAAGGCCGTCGATGTCGTTGCGCAGCCGTCATCGTCTTCGCTACCGCGTCTCGCGTTGCTGCGACGCCCCGTCAGTTGTTTGCCGCTACTCCTTAAAAAACACAAAGTTTTGAGATTATGTCAGTAAACTAACACTTTTATAGGCCAATGCGCGAAAATCGATCTGCACCAGAGCGTGGCGGCGCAGCGGCGCGGCGCTGTATTTTTGTCTACGAGTCGCACCGCCCCGCCGCCGCACCGAAGCACCATGAAACTGTTAGTTTTATGTTTCTAACTAATTAACGGCAGGTACGACAATTGTTGAACATACCTCTCTCTAATACGAGTAAGAGGGTTTTTGCCATAGTTATTTATTTATAGTAAACAGTAATGGAACTGGCGGCCTTATCGCTTAAAGCGATTTCTTCCAGTGAATCAAATAAAGGGGTAATCGCAAGGCGCTTTCAAAAACTCGCTTCTTATCTTTCTCTGGTAAGATCCCTGTCTTATCGCAAATTTTAAGCCGGCACTCCACAGCTGGCTACTTTGTTTATTAAGAATTGATTATATTTACCAATGTTTTGCATCTGGGGATGTTAGTATAATGGTAATTTTAGTGCCGTCGATGCCGCTGCGCAGTTGTCGTCGCCAACGCGCCGCGCTGCGTGCTGTTGCCTGTTGCTGCGACGCATCAGTTTTGTTTGTTTTCATCATGCCAGTCAGTTGTTTAGTGTCATTGTTTGCTGCTACTCCAAGTCCTGTGGGATTTCAAATTATATATAAATATCTAAAGAACGCGCGGTTTTGATATTGAAGTTTATTTTGAGCATTCGTTTTATAAATAATTTTAAAGGATTGTGTGTATTCCCTGGTAATAAAATGTAGATTCGATATACTATTCGGAAACTGTAGGGATCGCTTACTACATAATTATATATTGTTTCTATAAAGCATTTCCTAACTAAATATATAAGTTTCTATTTACTTGCATAGTTAAATGCTCTAATAGACAAATCGATTATGTATGTTCAAGTGTCTCTGATAGTTTTATGTGGTATGTATTTATCTACTCGTATATATTACGTAATATCTAAGTAGGTACTAAACTAAACTACGTACACCTACCATCTGCACGTCTGCGTCTGTCCGTCTGTACTGTATGTTACTACATATTTCACTATTCAACGGGTGTTTTACGAGTGCGTGCATGAAAGGCGTGCGTATCAAGACATATCCTATAAGTAATAGATACCACAAACTATACGATGGATTTTTAAAATTTCCTATGTTAAACGTAATAATATGATAAAATAGGTGGCGCTGTCATATCGACTCAGGTATGCGCCATAATAAGGAAGTGGCAAAGATCAACAGGACTCTGTGAATGGAGTTATCTATGAATGTATCTAGAATGTATAAACATTACCTCATATAAAATTAAGGAATTGACTATATTTACCGATATGATATGGTCATTTTAGTGCCGTCGATGTCGCTGCGCAGTCGTCGTCGTCGCCACCGCGTCTCGCGTCGCTGCTTTTTGCGACGCGACGCATTGGTTTTGTTGTTTTCATCTGGCCACGCTCCGCCAGCTGTTTGCCGCTACTTCTTAAAGAACACAAAGTTTTGAGATTAAAGTTTATTTGTGCATGCAATGTAGTTTACATTTCTGTCAGTAAACACTAAAACACTTTCATAATCGCAAAAATCGATCTGCACCAGAGCGTGGCGGCGGCGCAGCGGCCGGCGCGGCACTGCGTTTTTGCCTACGGGTCGCACTCGCACCGCGCCGCCGACGACGCCACAGCGCTGCGTGGCGGGGCGGCGCGGCGGGCGGTGGCCATATAGATAGGTGGTACTTCACCCAATACCCAGAGATCCATATTATTTAAAAATCTATAGATATGGTACGTTCTCCCATCGGCATCGTTAATATAACTATAACTAATAGCCTATGTCGTGTCAAACTAAGTGCTCTTATAGGTAGGTAAGGTACCACTTACCTACACGGACTGCAAGGCTTAGCTGCAAGCGACGGCCGGCCGCCGTAGTCTAAGAAGAAAGTCGCACTATCTACTTGTAATATTTTGACGCGACGACGGACGTGCGCTAAGACAACAATACGGACGCAAAAATGAACGTCGCCGGGAGGCGGTGGTGGGTGGCATGGCAGCGCAGCAATTTCCTAGAGATGCCCTTATAGGTAGTCATTTAATAAAACTTACATGATATACTCGGTCGTGATTTCGAGTCAAAATCGTGACACAATTTGCATTATTTTTCACTTCGCAATAGATATTCACCAAAACTACCACTTTTAGTAGGTAGTATAGGTATTTACGCATAATTACATGTATTCACATCACTTCCTACTAACACAATAATTACACCATAAAGCTGTTTACAAACTAAAACACGGACGCCATTTTAGGTGTGCCGCTCGCTCGCGTGGACTGGTCGGGCGTTTTTCCATTACCCGGCCCCCGGCGCCGTGCCGTTGCCGGGGAAGCAAGCTTCCCACCACCGGTGCCGGCCCGGCAAAATTGCATGTGTATTGCAGGGATGTAACGGAGGTCGTTTTATCGAAACCGAAATCGGAATCGGAGTTTTGAAATTTGATTTATCGGAATCGAAATCGGAACCGGAATCAGAAGCAGGGTCAGTTTGTTTAAGGACAAATAAAACATGATTTATAGTCAATTTTATAATATAATCATAATTCCAAATAAACAAAAGAGTAATGAATTTAAAGTTAAATTAAAATTAAAACCCAAATCAGCGTGTTTTACATTTGGTTACATAACAATAAATGTACAAAAGCTAAAACAAATTAAATCAAAATGGACTCCACAAGTAATGTATTGTACTTTATAAACAAAAGCTTTGAAGCTTTGTCCCCATCCAATCTATTTCTTAAGGAGTCGTAAATTAGGCCAGCACCACTAAAAAGTTGTTCGCTCGCTACCGATCCCGGTGGACATGACAAATATTGGCGGGCAATTGATTTGAGGGGCTGGAATTTTACTTTCCACCACAATAACGGATCATCACTAATACCCATACGTTTTTCTTTTCATTACATCAAATTTGTCGCGAGCCACGACAAATTTGATGTAATCGTCGTCCGACTTCCGATTAACTTCCGATATAAAAGTATCAGAAACGAAATTGGAACCGAAAGTGTAATTATAATCGGAAGTTCCGACTTAACGGAACCGGAATCGACGCTCCGTTACATCTCTGGTGTATAGCATATTTATTATGATATGAAGCCGTGTGAGTGTGTAACTGCGCGGGGCGGGTAGGAGGGCGCACCGGGCGTTAACCGGCATCGACACCGGCGCAGTGGAAAAACGAAACCCCGGCGCGCGCCGGTGCCGGGCTGGCTAATGGAAAAACGCCCAATCACATTGAAAAAGTTCGTTAGTCCCGCCGCCGGCCGGCGCCGGCGCCGCGCCGTTGTGGGTTGACAAACTACGCAAAATGATTTCTACCTGCTCTTGCTATTAGCAAGTACTTACTTATTGGTATCTAAATATTCCTTGATAAATTACCTAGCTTATTCATGAACCTATGCTTATAACCCCGTAATTTTAAAGAAAATCATTCATAAAAAAGCGGACATGGAACTTGGATTTGCACACGATGCAAAAGTTGTCAAATAACGATTTATAATAAAAAGATACTTATGTAGGTAAGTGGCAACGTTAATGGAAATAGGTATTATAACAAAATCAAAATTTATTAGCGCCATGACATGACGCGTTCGGACTTCGGACCTATGTACCTACTAGGTATTTTGAAAATGGAACAATTTAGAAGATGGCGCCATTTAATTAAAAAAAATTCTTTGGTTAGTTTTTAGGCACAAATAGCCTTGCAGTTTTTATCTGATTTTCAGTAAGGTTAGACATTGAAATCAACTTACCAGAGAGGATACACGATACCTACCTACCGCTTCGTCAACTTTGCCTGGCGATGGAGATCCAACCATGGCGCGCTGCACTGCTATTTGCTCACTTGCGGAAGAACGTTTCATCTAATTTAAGAGAAAATCAAGTTTAATAACACGTAATAAACATTATACGCGAAATAACAACTAAAAAAAGAGAGATATTTCTCTTTTTTTAGTTGTTATTTCGCGTACTAAAAATAGTAAAAATAATTACAGAGAGATCTTACCTTGGCGAAAATTTCGAAAAGATTGATCGAATGGAACGTAGTGTAGTGATGGGACATCTCACTCAAAACGCTTTTTGAGATTAGCATCGATTATTATTTATATTGGAAAATTTGCATTATGAAAAAATAATCGATAATAAAATCGACTACTATAAATTATGTAGGTAGGTAGATAGGTTGAGAAAATTTTTGTAAGGGTTGGTAGGTTCATACGATAGATCGTAATATTTTCATCAGTTTGCTTAGAAATATTATTTACGCTCATTGTCAAGGGGCCCTCGGTACGCGATCTGTAATATTTTTAATTAAAACCCTCAGAAGTGGAGTCTATACGTACCTACGGTTGCGGATTAGATTTCTGCAGCTATATTTCATATCATTCCATTTATTTATTCCACCGTAGGTACATTTAGACATACACTTGATAAGAAAAAGAAAAAACATAGACAACCCGTAATTTTTAAATTAACACATACACGTCATTTGTCAAATAACAAATGGTTGGCTGTAAAGGGGCCTAAATTATTATTTTTAATAATAATAATAATGTCAGTTAAACAATACTTGTTTAAAATAAGAATCACATGACACTAATAATACAAATGCGAAAGTTTGTATGGATGTATGGATGGTTAGATGGATGGTTGTAACCTCTTCACGCCAAAACGTACGAAGCCACGGAGCGCAGCTAGTAAGATAATAAAATTCATCCTGTAGGTATATCATTTTGAAGCACCGGGATCTTGACAAAAAAGTTTAAAAATCGTGACCGATATTAGGGGGGGTCACCCTCCATGTAAAAATCTAAAGTTGAAAAAGCTGAACAGTTATAGATAAAACACAAATAACGTAAACAAATAAAAATTGATTTGTAAGAATATACATTTATTAATATAGACGGTAAACACTGGTATCGTATGACGAACTCTGTGGCGCGGTGGGCGAAGGTCCGCCTGCGACGCAGGAGGTGGTGGGTTCGATTCCCGCCTCGGGACAAATGTGTGTACGATCTGCAGATATTTGTTCATAACGTTCTGGATGTTTCCTTTGTAGGTGTAATAAAAAATATTTATCCATGTATTGTATATTAGTTATCAAGTATCCATAACACAAGCGCTGTTTAGCTTGGGGCTAGATAATGCTGTGTGAGTGAATTGTCCAACATTTTTATTATTTTATTCCAACATATTATTTCCAATGACATGATTTTTTATTCAAGATGATAAGAAGATTATTTGAAGAGCGTTAATATAATAATTTTCTTCGATTTATGAAACTTAACAATCAGCATAAGTCGGCAACTTAGTCAGAGTACCTAATCAAAATCGATGCATTGCAAAATTTGATTGATTATTTGATTGAAAACTTCTTTTATTAGGTACCATCACTATCAGCGCGCGTAATGACGTCACTTTCAAATAATGGCAGCCGTTTCCTGATTATTTTGAAGTCGTTACAGTTCGCACGTGTGCCGCAAACGTTTTTATGTATTTCTATTTATTATTGAATCTATAATAAA
The DNA here is from genome assembly GCA_955876795.1 of Eupithecia tripunctaria. NCBI lineage: Eukaryota > Metazoa > Arthropoda > Insecta > Lepidoptera > Geometridae > Eupithecia > Eupithecia tripunctaria. The sequence goes on from CATPCX010000022.1 coordinate 158,816, forward strand.
TTGTATTATTTTTAATCATTACACGTGCTAAAGAAAATATTCTAGAATTATACACATAATAGAGAATTTTCAGTGATACGTAGGTAGGTATTGATTCTGTTTTCTTCTAATTGCCTTCAATTATATTTTTATACATTCGTTTACCCATACACGAGGGCCTGTACCAACCAACCTATTGAAATTTACTTCAACTCCACCATTACCTATTCTACCTTGCGAATGGAAGTTACAGGGGCTGTAGGTTTAAGGCAACTTATAACTGCTATTCATTTCATTTCATTTCATTTATTCATTGCTTTATATCGACCGTAGCAATTAACATAGTCGCATGTGAAAAATCGTTACTTTAGAGTACAGCCGTTCAAAGTTTCAATTATGAATAAAGTGAATATTAATCAATGTATCTTAACCAAATTTGGTATGGCATATACATATAATATACCTGACGTAGTAGTATATGCAAATTTATATAAAACGCACTGGAAATATAAGAAACTGCACATGCAACATAGTTAACCACTTGACTATGAAACTATTTTGTCGGATATGGTAGATCCAACATTATTATCTGAATGACAATTTCGGATTTCGGTCAGATGTGGCACAACCCACAGTATTGCCCGGACTTTGAAATTTTGTTTATGTTGGATGTCCCACTTAAAACGTTATTGCTTGTAAAATATCTATTTGTTATCGTGTAAATACCACTTACAATATTATTTCCTGGATGAGAAATGTCTTTTCACTTAAAAACAGCTGTCAAAAAACGCCTCATTACCTGACCACGTTCGGGTAGATAAGATTTTAATATGCCCAGAAAATAATAAGTCACTGTGTATAGATATTGTGTGTGTAGATATTGGTAAACAAAATATTGGAAAACTTAATAAATATTAAACATTTCATAAGACCAAAACTACCTAACTTAGATTATGAATCAACACAAAACAAATGGAGTTATTATGTTAACAATCTTATTATGTTATATTTGAGATCAGCGTCATTCTATATCTATATTTTAATCTATTACTTTAAAAATAACATTTATAGACATGATAATATTAGAAAGCAAATACTCATAACAATTAAAAAATATTTAAGATGGTAGGGAATAAATCTCTCATCTATAAAAATAATTAACATTATCGTCTTCCCACCTGGCCGGAGGGCGTCCTACACTACGTTTGCCGAGCCGCGGTCTCACTCAAGAACTCGTTTACCCCATCGGTTGTCGGTTTTTCGCGAGATATGGCCGGCCCATTGCTACTTCAGCTTGCTAATTCTTTGAGCTATGTCGATAACTTTGGTTCTCTGTCGGATGTATTCGTTACGGATCCTATCCTTCAGAGAGACTCCGAGCATCGCTATTTCCATAGCTCGCTGAGCGACTTTGATTTGGTGGACCAACCCTATCGTGAGTGTCCACGTCTCAGCTCCGTAGATCATGACGGGTAGGATGCACTGATTGAAAACTTTCGTTTTCAAGCATTGCGGTATGGATGACGAGGAGACTCGACGTAGTTTTCCAAACGCTGCCCAGCCTAACTGGATCCTATTTTAATTAACATAGCTAAATTTAAATTCACAACCTTTTATGGTACATGATAAGTTTTACCTACCTTATTATACGTACTACAGTTGCTTCATTAGAAACCTAATAGTCTTCGGAATAACTTTCTTCACGAGTAAGATTAGAAGCATTGTTGGTGTGAGGTAGTTTTAAAAAAGTCATGGTCATAGTAGCGCTCAGGAATAATTAACGTTCTACAGAGATCTGTGAAATCCTTGAATTTTTATTTACTGATAGTCTTTGAAATTGAAAACGTCATCTTGTCTTATTTCTGTCACGACTAAAGGGGGGGTCACCTTTAGATTTAGGCCAACGGACTACGCAATACCATTCTACTGGAACCCAAACCGTTTTGCGTTTGCCTGATCGTTCTACTGTCACGTGCACACTGTCTCCCTTATTTTGTCTGTTCCCCTTTTTTCTAAAAAACGATGGACCACAGTTACTCCGAGCTTTTTTGCTACGAACATGTAGAGTCACTAAACAAAGTCCGATTTATATTTTGACCTGCGCAGTTATCAGACCAAAAACAAAATTCCTTGACGCCACGCTCTGCATGGAATCGATGAAGTTGAGTAGACAACTAGATACTTTAATAGAGCTACTTACGAAGTTATTGTATTCTCTTTGAGAGCTACATCTTGGATGTTAGATCATAGACCGTGAAATTCAATTTTGTGAACCGTCTCTTGTAGTAAATTACGCTGATTTATTTTTTCTTGTTCGTACGTGTACGTTGATTCATTTTTTGTACTGTGTTTTAGTAGACGTTTTTGTGGAATAATAAATTTAATAATAATAAATAAATAATAACGCCTTCTAGGTAGAGTTTGGTTAAATTTTGACGGACGTAATGAGCCTCAACCACTGGGAAATATTTTACGTGGTCACATACACTCTCATCATTATAAACCTCCTCCATATATTATGTCTTCGCTAGAAACGAGTCATTTATGTTCATAACGACCCCTTTTGTCTTCCTCTATCACTATGTTCCCATCAAATACCAGGCCGCGCGTTCAGTTAGCGCTATAGTTTTGAGAAACATTGTCTTGCATACCTTCATTGGTTCCTTTTCTACGTTCGCAAAAAAGTACTGATAAGTGTTTTGTCTATCGTGCTTCGTAGCTTCCGTTGTTTGGCGTCGCTTGACTATTTTTGTGTATTTAATGACGAATTCCCAGTGCCTTTTCTATTCGCCTAAAAGCCAAAAATATTTGAAGACTCGCTTTCGATCATCATTAGAAATCTTTTGGGTACATTTCAATCGGCACTTTTACAGTATTTTTTTATTTTTTTACTTTCGACTACCTTCCCTTTTTTGTTCACAAATTCTTCATCGCTGTTTTTCTTCAGTTTTCTTTGTACCACAACCACAAGCCACCTTTCTCTTTCCTTTATCAGACCTAAAATATTTTGAAACAACTTTTTGTACGGGCCAAATTGTAGTACGTTAAATAGGAATAGTTGACAAAGCATTGTTTGCGTGAAACTTTAGGAGTTAGAATACTGAAAAAGACTATACCGGATTCACTATGTCGACATCAAGAACGTCTAGTCTTTTCTCGCTATCATTAAAATGTCTCCAATCAGATCTTGCAGTTGTACAAGCTCCTCTTCAAATCCAGCAGGAAGGGAGGAATATTCTCCTAAAATATTTGTAAGTATGTTAGCAAACAAAGTAAGCCAGTGCAAATAGAAACTTTGGTCTAGCTATTGCGTTTCACGAGTTACAGTACACGGGCAGACAGATGGACGAACAGATAGATAGTTGTTCAAATGTAGTACATCCGACACCAAAAAATGAGAAATAATCAGATTACAAAGTCAAGTAAGGTAAAGTAATGCCATATCCAACAAGATACAATCAAACACACAGCAGGCAATAATGTAGGAAGTGGTACTACCCACAATACTATTTATCAAATTAACATGCGACAAAGTATGTAGTACCATATCCGACAAAACTTGACCACATCTGAGCAAGCAATTATGAAGTATGTGACAGATCCAACACAGAAAACGAAATAGAAAACTATAAACATTGATGTATCTGGGATATACGACATTATTTTCCGTTCACCGTAGTTTTGAACATTATCTAGAAAAGTATGAATTATTTAAGCTAATCATAAACTTTTAAATTAATATCTTCAGGCTAGGTATGATGCGATACTAAAATAAATGATTTCTTACTTACTTTTTCTCTTTCTGCTTTTATCTGTTTCTACAAAAGTGTCCGTTAATTCAAATCTTCGATCGTTTTGTGACGGAACTGATGAACCCCACAAGTCTTATATCCGTCTTGACCACGGCATAGCAGGAATATTTAATTTCTATTACAATTGGCGAAAATTATTTTACGGGTCGAACAATCAAACCGACGGGTGCACTCCTCCCGCTAACATTGTCCGAAGTGGCAGATCCGCGCGTCTGTTCCCCTCACACGCCCCGCAAACAACGTCGCAACGCACTATGCGACAATATTAACTGCGCGCACTAAACACATACTACTTTATCCACTTAGAAAAACGGAGTTTGGTTGGTTTTAACTTTTTAATAATTTACAGGGGCATTTATGGTATTATTCTAAGGCATTTTATGCAATAAAATGAAAATCGCAAAAATGTACTTCCGACAATGTTAATTGCTGCAGTCGATATATTATATATGTATATAGATTATATGTATATAGATTGTCTACCTTCTTAGGCAGAGATGCGAAAATAGATTTTGGTGGCCAAAATGGGCAAAATCGGAACTACGCCTAAGCTTAAAAAAAATTGCAGTTAATACCTATGCGCCTTCATCATATAGATGTAGCCTTCTTATTCTATGGCTTTAACTATTATAGGTACGTACCTCATAGGTGACTAGCTAATCGAATTTAATTAGGTACCTATCTACCCTAGTCACTACCTACTTAAAATATAGGTAGGTACTTCGGTACCTACTACCAAATTATTCGGCCGAATGCTCGTATTCGTTCGTCATAAAAGCATTTTATAGGTAGGTACTTACCTAAGTAGGTAGGCTACCTACCTAATCAGTACCTAATCATAAACCGACTCATCACTAGCAACAACCTTTGACAACACACTACAGATGCTTCCGTTCGAAGTCCTCCTACGATCAACTAGGTACCTACTTCATCAATACTCGCTCCCCTCACTGAAACAGAGAAGACTGCTCCTTGATCAAGGGGTTGTCCATTAATCACGTGATCTTTTTTTAGCATTTTTTAACCCCCCATCCCCCATTGGTGATACATAGTGAGGTTTAAGACCACCCCCCCACCCCCTTCTCAACATCACGTGTATTTTTAGTACCTACAAACTCAGATGAATAAAAAAGCTTTTACTTCGTCTGAGCCTACAAAGAATCTTAAAATTTTCTGAATATTATCTTTATTTAAATACAGGTATAAACTATAATCTTATTTTATTCTGAAATTAAGGACCATAATAAAAATGTCTACACCAGGTTGCAATTTTTTTTGATTGCCATAACAATAATAATAAACGAAGAGTGTAATCATAGGAAAAACTAATAATATATTTAATGTTTAATGTCCTCGGACCACGGATTAGCAAGACATTCTTCAACACTAACAACTGGATAGCAAGACGAAAAAATAAATACACGAGATATCTTACTACACCCCCCCTCCCCCCTTGTGTTATTTTCGTGATTTTTATCAAACCCCTCCCCCCCTTTCAAGCCTCACGTGATTAATGGACAACCCCCAACTAATGTTATTATAATATTGAAAGATGAAACCTCTCTATCTGACGATTCTGACGCCTACCTACATTGATAAATTAAAAAGGGAAGATGACCGCGTGAAATATTGTTGTCTCGGTCTCACTTCTGTCTTAGATACGTCTTTCCGCCTTTGTTCTTCTTTGTATTGCACAGGACTGGAAATGTAACTGTGAGCGTAGTAGGTAGGTATGTGTTTGCGTGAGTTGTATGTAACACATGCCATTTTTTGAGTAAGCGCTGGGAGAACGTAACCTATCTTCCCTTTTTAATAAATCAATGCCTACCTATGGTTTATCCATCCAGCATGGAGCATGTTAGTAAATAAACTACGATACAAATAACAAAAACTCACTTGCTTGGCGTCGAGTTTCAGATATAATTGTAAGCAATTTTTATTGAAGGGAGGATCTAAAATCGACAAGTAATGTAAATTACGTATAAAAGGACGCGCCAACAAAGTGAATTTTAGGTTAAGTATGGGCGGTTTGTATACGTTTATGCCTCATTCAAAATGGACATGGTATAGTAAGTATTATTTAACGCATTCACTGCCCAGCTCTGCGGTGCGACCCGCAGGGGCGCGCCGCAGCTCCACGCAGATAGAGACTGGCACCTGCGTCTTGGGCCATGAAGGTGTTAGTGTATAACGCATTCACTGCCCAGCTCCACGCAGATAGAGACTGGCACCTGCGTCTTGGGCCATGAAGGTGTTAGTGTATAACGCATTCACTGCCCAGCTCCACGCAGATAGAGACTGGCACCTGCGTCTTGGGCCATGAAGGTGTTAACCGGCCAACGGGCCTAGGGCAAGGAGCAAGCAGGGTTAGTAGGTACCTACAAGCATTTCGTCCCATGACATGATCATCGTTCAAACCTATTTCTCATCTCATACCTACGAAGCTATAAAAAAACAAATGTTTCGAGACCCGCTTATATAAACCACCGTTCTTTGGTCGTAAATAATAATCCCGCTCGCCTATAAGTTAGGTACCTACCTACTTCCTTTTTTTGCCAAGTGCTGCAAAAGTCTTAAACGTGTGTGCAATTTGCTAAGCCATAAGAGTTCAGCTCTTGCGTTGGCTTCATCCGCCACTTGACAGATGGACGGACAAATGGACATACAGGGGAGACTTAGTAATAGGATTTCGTTTGCTTGCATCCTTTGGATACGAAACCCTAAAAAACAAGGCCCGATTCTACTTACATCACATCACACATAGTAATAAAAATTATTCTGTATGCTGGTATACCTACTGTCATATAAAACCAATGATATTATAGTACAACATCATTGTATAAAACTGTTTTTTTTTGTCCCGATCCTTTAACCTTTAATCTTGAAATGTTTTGATTTTGCCCCAATTTACAACAAACAAATAGGTACCTACTCATTTTCTTCCGAGATCAAATCTGACATAGCAACACTAGTAGGTACAGGTACTATCCTACACTATCTATATTAAGTAGGTACGCTACGCATGCCATGATGTCTATGTTTGTTGTATGGGAGCCCCCTTACACATTTATTTTATCCTGATATTTGTTGGTTGATATAGCGGCAAGGCAACAGAAATAGGTACTACCTACCGACGTACCTACCAGTGAGTTGTAATGTAAAGTTGTAATATATGTAGTAGGTAGTACCTAGTAGGTAGCTAGGTAGGTATTTCAATGGTAGGTAGGTAGGTAGGTAGGTAGGTACCTACTTAACTTACAACATCTGTGAAAATTTTAAGTCTTACTATAGGTAGGTATCACGGTTCATGCATGATATAGGTACCTACCTACCTCCAGCCTCCAGCCAGTGACAGACGGATGGACAGCGTGGTCAGTGATAGGGTCCCGTTTTTCCCTTGGGTATCTACGAAACCCTAAAAAGATTTTTTTACGTCTGTTTGTTTAGGTAAGTACCTACTGCTACCTATCTACTACATCGTACATTTTTTACAAATGCAAGTTTTTATAAGGTAGGTAGGTAGGTACCTACCTACCTTCCTACATTTAATTTATGTGCGCGAGCTGCAGCGGCTGTGTAAGTAGGTACCTACTGTACCTAGGTAGGTAGGTAGGTATGTTAATTAAATCGAAATCGATAACCAAGATTGAATTTTGATAACCATTATTACCTACCTAGTACAATGATTTAAAAGGGTGAATCTGACCCCCACCATCTCACTGCAATACGACTCCTCTCACCACGATTCCCTTTTTAGGTACATCGATGGCTATCACCCTTCAACTTCATTTCCATTCCTCCCCTCCCGCTAAATTGGCATAATGTTTGTGGTTTGGTGGTTTGTGGAAAAGAAGCGAGGCTCCTTGTCTTTCCTTTTTGGCAAAGGTAGGTAGGTATTAGGTAGGTAGGTAGGTAGGAGGTGTAGCATTAATAAAGCACTCAACAACACCAGTGGTGCCAGAAGGTTACTACATTTCTTACATTCTTCGTAACTTTTGACCCCCTCTCGTAGTAATTTTTATATGGGCAATTTTTTCTATTAATAAAGCTGGATTACCATTGATTGACTGACTGACTCATTGACATAATTGTTCGCCTTGATGGTGGAGGGGGAGGTATGGTTTTTTTTGCGGACATGTATAGGTCAACACCGGGGACCTCAGGAAAATTCCGACTTTTTGAGATTTGCACCGGGGGGCTTCCAAGCAGAGCCATACTGACTAATAATTTTATGGGGGTTGTATAGAGGGGTGCAAGTGATTTTGATTGCAATTTTTTTTTTACCCCCCCTTGCCCCCAGGCCCCCCCTTTTTCAAGTGCTACCAGAAAGCGACAAGATAGAGGGTTTTTGATTGCGGGTTCATATAGAGGATATCTTCATGAGTCGAAAGAAAAAAAAATGACCCCCCCTCTCACACCCCTTTTTTAGCCCCCGTTGGTATCTCCCAAACAGAGTGACCTGCAAGAGGGTTTTTTTCACAGTTGTGTAGAAGAGTACAAATCATTTTTCAAGACAATATTTTTGAACCCCCCCTTGCTCCCCGAATCCACCCATTTTTTAGTACTACCAGATAGAGGAGTGATGGATTGGTTCTGATTTCGGGATCGTATAGAGGGTGTCTTCTTGAATCGAAGGAAAAAAAAATTACCCCCCCTTTCACCCCCCTTTTTTTAGCCCCCGATGAGATCTCCAAAACGGAGTGCCTATTCAGATTTTTTTTTCACAGTCATGTAGAGTAGGGCAAATTATTTTAAATGCAAAAAAAATATTGAACCCTTTAGCCCCCTAGACCCCCTTTTTTATTAAAAAACCTAAAAAACCCAAAAATTGGCCTATTTTGACCTTTTTTTTCGGGCGGAGCATTGCGGCGAGCGAAGCGAGCTGCAATGCGACCACGGGGAACAGCACGGCGAGCGAAGCGAGCTGTGCTGTGACTCCCCACCCCCGGCCCCCCTTGAACCCCCTCCCCCACCCAAGAATTTGATATGGGTATCTTTTTCGACTAACATGGGGGTGAGGATAACGAATTTGATGACGGTGAGCGTGGGTCGGATTGCGGTGAGCGAAGCGAATTGCAATACGACACACGTCACATAGCAAGGCGCGCGAAGCGAGCCTTGCTCTGTGGCAGCACGAGCGGCGTCGTATTGCGGTGAGCGAAGCGAACCGCAACGCGACCACGGGGCATAGCACGGCGAGCGAAGCGAGCCGTGCCTTTCACGCCCCCGAACCCCCTCCCCCATCCAAGAATTTGAAATGGGTATACTCTTCGACTAACATGGGGGTAAGGATTACGAATTTGATGGCGGCGAGCATGGGTCAGATTGCGGTGAGGGGAGCGAACCGCAATGCGACCACGGGGCACGTCACCCTTCACGCCCCCAGCCCCCCTTGAACCCCTCTCCCATCCAAGAATTTGAAATGGGTATCGTTTTCGGCTAACATTGGAAATCATATTTTAAGTCAATATTTATTAACCCCCCCATGCCCCCCTAATCCCCCCTTTTGTTAGTACTACCAGATAGAGGAGAGATGGATGAGTTTTGAATGCGTATTCGTATAGAGGGTGTCTTCGTGAATAGGAAGAAAAAAAAATTATACCCCCTCTCACCCCTATTTTTAGCCCCCGTTGATATCTCCCATACGGACTGATTTTTCAGAAAAAAAAATTCACGTTTATGTAGAGTAGGGTAAATAATTTTTAATGTAAGAAAATATTGCCCCCTTTTGCCCCCTAGACCCTCTGTATTATTAAAAAAACTAAAAAACCCGAAAATTGGCCTATTTTTGACCTTTGTGTTCGGGCGGAGAATTGCGGCGCCCAAACGCGCCCCCCCTGAACTCCCTCCCCTATCCAAGAATTTGATATGGGTATCCTTTTCGACTAACAAGGGGGTGAGGATAACGAATCTGATGACGGCGGGCGTGTATTTCTTGTGTCCGAGGGACCTAGGGAAAATTCCGACTTTTCGAGATTTGCCCTCAAGACACACGTCACTTTCTTTCTAATAGGTATATAAATTGACTGACACAATTGTTCTCCTTGATGGTGGAGTGGGGGAGGTATGTTTTTTTTTTGAAAAAATGTATTTCTTGTATCCGTCCGAGTGACCTCAGGAACATAGATATGTAAGAATAGTACTAAAGCTCAGGAACCCCCGCCCCCCAAAGCAGAGCCATACATTTTCTCACATGTTTTAAATCTAAATTCTAAAGTAGTAAACCTTTATCCTACCGTAGGAATTAAATTAAATACTTGGTATGGTTGGCCATACCAGCTATGCTAGCTAAATGCCAATAAGCCACACACAAGTGTGTGTGTGTGTGTGTGTTAGGTATAAAACTGAAGTGCAGTTCTTAATAGAGATCAGAGCAAAAACCCAAGTCTGACAGAAATGGGGCTGGACTGGACACATGCCATGAAATAAAAAGCAAATATTATAAGGAACAAGCAAATCACAACATGGTACCCAAGGGGCATCCAAAGACAAGATGGGATGATGACATAAAACATACACTAGGGCTTTATTGAACAAGAGTCGCAGAGGACAGGCCTCAATAGAGGCTGTTGGAAGAGGCCTACGCCAAAAGGCTTACCAAACTAAGAAACGTTGTAGACACTACACAGAATTGAGAGAAATTAAACACAATTCAGTAAAGTTTAATAATTAGTAACCGTTTTGGAAATAATAGACTTTATTGCTATTATCATGGTCAAGCTTAGGGTTATATTATATCATCAAATCTGAGCAGATATCTGCTTGGAGTTGTATTTATTAGGTAGGTAGTTATTATTTAAGCCTCTCAGTTGTGTTTAAGAATCAACAACAAGAAAATAAAGTTTAGATTATGTACCTTCCTACCTACAGAGATAATTTTTTTGCAGATAATAAAAATATAGAATAATGTTTGTAAATTTTATTATTCAGTCCTGTCATAACAATAATAGGGCAGTCCATTCAATAAAAATATGCTACTTAACTTACACTCTTAATCTACCCTGTACTGTAATAATACTAAAGATGTAAATATCTATTATTTTAATATCATGCCTTCATATTCTTTTTCTTTTGTATATAAATATGTGCTGTAAGTATTTGATGTTATGTTCTCTTGCAAGACTTCTTGAATTTCTGTTGGCTATTTTTGGCCATTTGGTTGAAATAAGATTTCCCTTGAGCATGCATCATATTTTCTGGCCAAGCGTTGTGAAATACTTTAGTGGAATAGGGCTTCCGTGGTACTGTCAGCACCATTATGAATCTTTGTTCGCCAATCAAACATTATTTTCATGTCATTGCAATCTGAAATAATCAAATAGGTAGTTATTAACTAAATAGAAATAGAACTGGAATCAAGTGTGTTTTCTGCCTACACACTGCTTGATAGAGTTTCCTATAAGCTGCAACTAGCTTCTATTCACAAGATGGAGGTAGTTGGAACATGACAAATGCTTGGAGTCGAGATAAACAGATATAATTGGACAATATTTATTGAAGATAGGATCTCAAATCAGCAAGTAGGAACTCTCCATTATGTTTAAAAATCGTCAACAAGAAAGTTAATTTGAGGTTAAGTACTGCGGGTTTGTTTATCATTTGTGCAGGATTTAAAAGTACCTACCTGTAATAATTAGCGATGATCACGAAATAAAATCTAACTTAAGCCGTTTATTTTGTTAAATTAGGAGAAAATTAGGTTTATTTATTATATCACGTAAACAAACAAACAACAGAAATAAACTTCAACTTCTTATTTCAAATTTCAAATGTCTATGAATAGAAGAAATTTTATTACGCTTCAGACGATCATTCAACATGACATGCGTGTGTTACGTAAATTAATCATGATGCTGCACGAATAGTATGAACAGTAAAGATTAAATATCTATTATTTTAATATCATGCCTTCATTATTCTTTTTCGGTTGTAGTATACTTTACGAGACGCAGTCAATCAATTACAAGGCGAAAAAGACTTAGAATTTTTTTGACAAAAAATTTTATGTATAATAAGTAATTAACATATATTTTTTTTGTGGAATCCTGGAGGGGGTCCCTAGGGATGCAACTTTTTTTCTTGACATTTACCTCCAAGTTGAATAACCTTGGTTGTTTGTTGATTCTTTATAATGTTTAATATACCTACCACCTATTCTACTTAGTATCTATGATTTAAATTTAAGTAGAGACATGTTGTTTAAATACTTTTGTTTAAGTTTTTAGATGTTATTTATAAAGATTTACCTAGGTGTCCTAGACACGATCCTAGATGTAACACATTGGAGAACTCTGTAATGTTAGGTCTGGTTTTTAATAATAAACGAATTGAATTGAATTGGTGCTAGAGGTCAAAATGTGTTGTTTAATTACAAGGCAAAAAATACTGAATTTTTGACGAAAATTTTAATATATTTTTTTTGCGGAGTCGTGGAGGGGGTGCATCTTGTCTTCGTGACCAATGTCACCTCCCCTACACGGAAGGTGTAAGGAACCGGAACCGACATTTAACGTATACTCCTCTAGGCGGCGCACCCCCGCGAAGCGGGGGGGGGGTCCCTCAACATTAACTTACTCCTAGCGAAGCCCGCCACCCCCCGCGAAGCGGGGGGAGGGTTGGTTCGTGGCGACTCAGTGACTGAAAGGGGTGTGTATATGTATAATTGCACCCAGAGCCCTATGCCCCCCCCGCTACGCGGGGGGGGGGGGGCATGTCTAGCTTAAAGTTACATAGGCAAGTGAAACTGCGATAGCGTAAGGTGCTTGAAGTGCCCCAAGGAATTGCAATTGGAATTGCCAGCCATGAACGAACAATCAATTAATATCATGCTGTCATCAAGATAGCTTATTAATATAAATAAATAAATAATGTTGGACATAATTCACTAGAGGGCCTACCTACTAGATAACTATACTAGATAACTGATTATACATACCTAATACTATAAACTGCATAGATAGATATATTTTTTTGTTATAAATAGAAAACATCCAGAACGGCCTGAACAAATATCTGCAGATCGTACACACATTTGTCCCGACGCAGAAATCGAACCCGCAACCTCCTGCGTCGCAAGCGGACCTTCGCCCACCGCGCCACAGAGGTAAATAATAATGAACTACAATATAGATGCGACCAGTCTGTTTCAAGCTTTAAAGAACTTTTCATTGTCTATGCCTTTGTAATTGTCTATATTCAAATGCTGTGATGTGATTGGTTCGTTAATAGATGGCGCGCATAGAGTAGGTAGCGATATTCTCTTTGGCGCGCCTAGCCGGCTGTAGAAATTTAGTCAAACCAATAATACAATTTTGAGATAAGATTTATAATGTGCCCGAAAATCAAGATAGTTATGATTGATTGAAAATAAAACAAGTTATTTAGAATAAAGAATGATTAAATAACACACGAAAAAGGTTGGCAGTTGTGAAACGACTCTAAAACAAGCCTAAAACAGAAACGGAAATCAGTTAAATAGACGCGACCGCCTAACTAACCGAAATAGTGATAGGGTAGTGATACCAAACAAAACAATGTATCGATTATGAAAACAAAGATTGCTATCAGAAAATACCTTAAAAAATTCAATAAACTCGATTAAAAATATTTCATTGAAAAGAAACAGAAACCGAAATGTTTCGTACATGATACTTGCCTCTACATAAGTACAGCTCTCATTAAAATCAGTCTAGCGGTTTCGAAAATTACAAACAATATATTATTCAATCAATAGGTACAGTCGATGATCACCTATATTGGTACACTGCTGGACATAGGCCTCCTCTAATGAGCACCATAGCGCCTTTGTTTTCAGCTTGATGCATCCAGCATCAGCCTGCAGTCTTTCACAGATCGTCACCCCATCTGGCCGGAGAGTGCCGTACACTACGTTTACCGAGTCGCGGTCTTTACTCATGAATACGATTCATATAGATAATTGTTACATAGGAGAACGTTATTGCCATTAATAAGTACCTAAGTATAAGTTTAACAAAGTAACTGTTCTATTTTTTAGGTAAGTTTAAACCTACAATTATCTTTATAGAACTACAGTTTATTCTTCTGTTAAAAGTTTCACCTAAGTCTGTACATAATATGTATTACTTGGGACGGGTGTTGATTCCAAACTTCCAACTAATAAAATATCAACTATAATTATTATGGTTTTAAGGAAAAAAAACGAGTTTTATTTGTTTAGTTTACTATTCATCTGTGTTAATTAATCTTTTATGTACTTACCCAATTAAATTGTTTCTGTTCTGACAGAAATTTCGTACACGTTTGTCAACCTTTCATACAAACTTATATACTAGCTGCGTCCCGCGGTTTCGCACGCATTGTGCCTATGGAAACGTTTAGGTGATTTCTATCCCACGGGAGCTGATTTAAGGTATAAAAAGTAACCAGTTTGATTCCAGGATAAGAATACCTAGACGCAAAATTACAGCCCGATCCTTTCAGTCGTTTTTGTTTAAAGTAGCAACAAACATACATACATCCAAACTTTCGCATTTATAATTATTATTGTGTGATGGTTATATAATTTATATTAGATAGTGTGATTATCTCTAAAATCACGTACGTACAAAGCGAGCGATTTGCAAATATACTTAAATACTTACCTATACATATAATTTAATATCCATGAGTTCTAAAAACATATTAGAAATATAAATTTATATCCAATCATTTGTTTCGCAGTAGGTATCTAACTGGTCAACTATAAGATGTGGAGTAGACAGCCGTTTGTCCGCTGCACTTCTGAAATCGTTTATTTAAAAATATTGAAGCCCGAGTAGAACCTTTCACAAAGAGCGTAAGTATCTACTTAAACCACGATACAAATAACAAAAACTCACTTGCTTGAGTTTCAGATATTATAATTGTAAGCAATTTTTATTGAAGGGAGGATCTAACATCGACAAGTAATGTAAATTAGGTATAAAAGGACGCGCCAACAAAGTGAATTTTAGGTTAAGTATGGGCGATTTGTATACGTTTATGCCTCATTCAAATTGGACACGGTATAGGTAGGTATTGGAAAATCGGCACTTTTAAAAAATAATCTACATGAAAAATTATCGATTCTAATTTGTGATCAATCGAACAAGCGTTTTGAGATGTCCCATCACTACATTCCATCATTCTTTTCGAACTTTTCGCAAACGTAAGTTCTCATTGTAATTATTTTTCGTGATATTTTCTTTTTTAGTTGTTATTGCTTGTTTATTGTTTATTACGTGTTATTGAACTTATTTTTCTCTTAAATTAGATGAAACGTACTTCCGAAAGTGAGCAAATAGCAGTGAAGCGAGCCATGGTTGGAACTCCTCCAGGCAAAGATATCGCTGCCGTATCGTGCATTTTCTCTGGTAAGTTGATTTCAATGTCTAACCTTACTGAAAATCAGATAAAAATTGCAAAGCGTCCCTATTTTTGCCTAAAAACTAAGCAACGGAAAAATTGAATGAAATGGCGTCATCTCAGACGAAGTAAAAAAACAAGACAGAGTGACGCCGGCCGACAAACTGATGCCGGTTTCGTAAACATGTGCGCGTTTGATGATTGTTGCCGTGTAGTAAAAACGAATTACCCCTAATATTTTATTGTATTAGCAGAATGAATGGATAAGTAAATAGTAGATAAGATGACATTTTTTCAAATTGTATATTTACCTCACTTAGAGGTAGTATATAAGTAGGTATGTTTATTCCGACTAGACATTTACTGTCCACCGTTCTGGAAATTGTTTCCAATTTAGAAATATGGTGGAAACGTATTAGGTACATAAATATTTTTCGATGATGCATCGCTTATTTTATGCTCTTGGCCAGCATAACTGTGCTCAGTCTCCAAGTTAGAGAAAACGTTGTCTTTGCCAATAAATCGTTTTAAAATCTTTTTATCAACTGATTTATATTGCTTTTCACTAACTATCACTATGCTTTCATTACATTATTTACGCACAACAGTTTCACAATTTTTAGGCCAATTTTTGGTATTTTGCAAATCTCAAAAAGTTGGCATTTTCCTTAAGCCGAGATATACATTTTCCTAAAAATGTCCTTGTCTCTGCATGTCCTTAATGATATCCCTTAGTCGAGCATATTTACTAACATTTAACTTTTAGACCCACTTAGACCACGATATCTCGTTAGACCCCAATTTCGTCTGATGTTATTAATTATCCTATAACTACCGGGACATCAAGACGAATCATTAGACTCCTCATTTATTGAAATCGGACTTATAGTTTCAGCGCTACATGAGAAAATAAAATCGGCTACTTACAAACATACAAACGAAGCCAACCTTTATTTATCCATGCTCCGTTGGTAGTCGGGTAAAAAAAAATAGGTACCTAAGTAAATTAATACATAACATTACGTTTCACGTCACATTAATAACTTCCTCAACAAACGGGAACTTTTGTGACGCTTAGTGTTGGCAGCACTTGTGGCGGTTTTGTGTTCCAAGTTGTCATGATAATTTATAAAGTTGATTTACTAAAAATATATGTTTTTAAGTTTACTTAAGTATGAAATGTGATTCCATCCTACTTCTTGTGTATTGAAGATTGGTTTTTACACCATTTTACAACACAATTTGACATTTTTTCTGTAAAAAATACGAAATATTATATCGTGACACTCCGCGCGCCGGCATAGCTCGACTGACAAGGTATGGCTTAGTTTCGTTTTATGTCTGTGCGTGTAACTGTGTATGTACACAGCTAGGCTTAGTTTTGCCGCCATCGGTGAGTCGGCCGGCGAAACTCTATCTTGCTTTTTTATTCATCTGAGGGCGTCATCATCTAAACTGTTCCATTTTCAAATCATGGCGCTAATAAATTTAGATTTTGTTATTAATACCTATTTCCATTAACGTTGTCACTTACTTACTTATGTATCTTTTTATTATAAAAAACGTGACTAACTTTTGCATCGTGTATTTTTGCAAATCAAAGTTCCATTCCCGCTTTGTAAAATTGATGCGTCCCGTAAAGTAGGTACACATCGACCGAAAATAGAGTTTGGTGGCCAAAAAGCGCAACTTCGTATCTCTTCCTAAGCTTTACAAAATGAAACTATTACAGAGGCATTAATAAATACCTTATTATAATAGATACCACAAACTGAACATAGGATTTTTAAAACTTGCTGCGTTTAACGTAATAATAAGATAAAATAGTTGGGGGCGCCACTTTCACTGGTGTATGGGCCTTAAAGACTCATACGTACCCTACCCATATCTACACTGAGGGCAAGTTGCCGATTCAACTGCAGGCGTCAGCAGTCGTCGACGTCGGCGGCCGTCGCTTCCAGCTAAGCCTTGCAGTCCGTGTAGGAAGGTACCTTACCTACTTATATAAGAGCACTTAGTTCGACACGACATAGGCCATTTGTTATATTAACGATGCCGATGGGTGAACGTACCATATCTATAGATTTTTAAATAATATGGGTCTGGCTGGGGGAACCTATACTACCTATATGGCCGCCGCCGCCGCCGCCGCCACGCGGCGCTGTGTTGTCGTCGTCGCCGTCGCGTCGGCCCGCTGGCGGCGGGGCGGCGCGGGGGCGCGGGCCGCCCGAACAGTGGCGCGCGCGCGCTGCACTAACACCATGAACTAGGTAAGGTACCTACTGTACATTATTATTATTATCAACGGCGGCGGCGGCGAGGACCTTCACGCTCGATAAAGGAAGATCGAAGTTACGTTTACGTTGTCGTGCAAAACCAACTCATAACATAAGTCGCCTGAGCCTGAGTGGGTGGTTTCTGCCCCTGGTGCCATAGACGCCGTGCAAGCAATGCATGCAACACCCACACGCCCGTCAAGCGCCGCCGCCGCCGCGCCGCCACCGTGTGAATTACACAGTTTCATTATATATGCGTATAAATAAGCTTTAATATATGTATAGTACTTAATTTCTATATTAAGTAGGTACATACTTCTTTAATTATAATACAAGGCATTTATAAAAAACAAAAAACATTCAAGCTTTCACATTTATAATAATAGTAAGAAGTAAGATTTATAGGTATATAGGTACCGAGTTTTGAATGAATCAAACTAAGGATAAATGAAGGTACCTTTACTACCCTTTTTAAACTCATAGAAGAGGTAAAATGCTAATTTTAGATTATTCAGTGTTAAAACCTAAACTAAGACGACCCTGTGGCGCAGCGGGCGAAGGTCCGCCGGAGCCAGGAGGTGGCGGGTTCGATTCGCGCCTCAGGAAAAATATTTATACGATCTGCAGACATTTGTTCAGGGTGTATTCTGGATGTTTTATATGTGTAATAAAAAGTAACAATGCAGCGTATTGTATTGTAATAAATATAACAGTTATTTAACACCCATCAGAATAACACAAGCTTAGCTTAGGGCTACGTATTCTGCCTTTATAATATTATCAAAAAATAATATAATCTACATAACATTATGTACCACATAATCATGTATAGTACACAGATAATGTATTGTTGCCACAACAAATACTAAATAACCGGCCAAGTGCGAGTCGGCTCGGGTACGAAGGGTTCGAGTCGGACTCGCGCACGAAGGGTTCCGTACCATCTATAAAAAAAAAAGACTTGTGGCACTCGGGGACTGCCGCGGTAAAGCTATTGCATAGCATTTTGTATCAACTTATGCAATTATAATTTTTTACTTATTTATTTTATTCATGCAGTATTGCTTTTTCTTTGATATTAATTCAAGTTACACTTTTTGAGCGTGGTGACCGATAAGAAAACAAATTTAAAATCAGCAATGTATACCTCTCACTCGACAGCTAGTACACGTGCACTCGCTGTCCACAGCTGTAATCCGCCGCGGTCGTTCACCCGCCCGACACGTAAAACTCCCGCCGCCGCCCGCGCCCGTGCGAGACTAGGTAGGTACCTACCTACAAACTTATCATTCCATAAATTGACCTACCTACTACCTAACCTACCTACGATTAAATTTCCGGCCATGGCCTTGAGCATGCCTATCATTGATTAGAAATAAAAAAAAACATATTTAATTATGTCTAAAATACCCTCGGACACCCGCAGGCTATGGGCTGTACGAGAGTATTTTAGACAAAATTAAATGTGTTTTTTTGGTAGGGCCACAGCCACAACAGCACAGCTGAAATCCGCGGTTGTTCTCCCGCCCGACACGTAAAACTCCCGCCGCCCGAGCGAAACAAGGTACCTACCTACCTACAAACTTATCTTTGCATAAATAATTACCTAGTAGGTAGGTACCTAACCTACTATTTAATAGCGGCCATGGCCTTGAGATAACTTAAAAATGTAAAACACATTTAATTCACATTCACATTTTGCCTTAAATAAGTACCTACCAATCCACTAGTACCCTACCCACTCGTACACCCACAGCCACAGCTGAATTCTGCGGTCATTCACCCGCCCGACACGTAAAGATGAGCGAGCGTTTATTACCTATGTCCGCGCTGCCCTGCGGCCGCACGCGCCGAAGTCATCGCATTTTCGAATAATTCATCATAAAATAATAGGTAGGTACTAGGTACCTACATAGGCAACCCCGCGCAAATATCCACACCGCCGCATTTTACTCAAATCCTTTAGACTCACGGATTCCGGCGGAAGCGGCTCGGAAGGATGCGCCCTGATGCGCTTTAACAGCAGTCGGCGACAACAGCCGACTACAGGTGACGGCAGCCGACTGCAAGCGTCGACAGCCGACGACCGTTCGGCCAGGTGGGATGATGATCAGATAAAGACTGCAGCTGCCTGCAATCTTTAGAAGATCGTCTGCATGCTGGATACATCAAGCTGAAGACAGAGCGCTATGGCGCTCATTAGGGAGGCCGACCTATGTGCATCTGTGGTCTAGTTATAGGCTAATGATGGTGATGATGCCTTTCCGTTAATTCTGGGGGGCAGGAACACAGGCCCTACGATAGACCTCTGATGGATCCCTACCTACCCAGATGTTTACCAAACATCTCACTTGATTCCGCAGCTACCTAGGTAAGCATTTATTGTCCATACCTACTCCCTCGCACTAAACATAATGTAATCATGATAAAAAAAAAACACTAACCTTATTAAATGCCTCCTCTAAGGATAACTATTATCTAACAAACTCACAATAATAAAACACACAACACCAATAATTAATAGGTATAGGTACACACACTGATCTGCCTAGCCAACGCGCTGCGGCAAACATAAACTTATCTGCCTAGCCAACTAATAATTAACAAAAGAAAATCACGAAACATAAACATACTAACCATGTTTATGCACCGCGCAACTGTTCAGACTGAATAACGAACACGTAGGTACTAGGTAGGTACTATACTAACTAAAATGGTTTTTACTATACCTACTAACTAAAATGGTTTTTCGGTAAAAGTCAAAGAGTTTACACGCGCGTATGCGGCCTTTGCTTAGCCCGCCCGCCCCGCCGCGCCACGCCATGCCCCAAACGTACAAACGTAGGTTATAGGTATGTGTGTATGTACAAACGTAGGTAGTTACTTATTGTAGACAAAGTAAAATGTGTTTAAAATCATGGACCTAGCAAAATTCACGGACGACGGAGTCTCAGTAAGAAATAAAATGAAGCACTCGATAGTCTGTCCACCCTCAGTACGTACACGAACACACTCACACATTGATATCATAGTCTGTCCATCGACTGCCAGCCATTACGGCTTTAGACATCAACAGATGTACAGCGTTGTAAACAAATGTAAAAAACAAAAAATGCATTCTTGTCTTCTTGTCGTGAAATGTCGCGGAAACCACAGTCGTTTCGTCAACATAGATTCAGATTCAGATTCAGATTTCTTTATTGTCATAAATCAAACATATAAAAAGTGTACAATATAAAGGTACCTTAATTAAATGCTGAGTCTACGACTCGTCAAAACACAATCAAAGATTTACAAAAAAGATTTACATTTAAAAAAGATATACAAATATACGATTTAAAAATAGATATACAATTATTATAATATATTATTAACTTATCAGTTATACATTATTATATCAGTTACACTCTAGGCTAGGTGATGTTACGGGGATGTTCGATGGTTTTACTACCGATTGTAGCTTTATATTGACTGTAATCGTTTTCCAAAAACTCTTTGATACTATACAGCGTTTTATCAAGTAAAAGTTTTTTTAATTCTAGATTAAACCTATTTTTATTTTTAATTAGTTTTAACTCTAAAGGGAGCTTGTTAAATAATTGTTGACCCATTATTTTAGGCAGCTTTTTTTGCATATTTAGTCGATACTGGATGGGCTCTAGCATCATTTTATTTCGCACGGCGCGTTTATTGCTTCCCCCTCTTATGGTGTAATCACCTAAATTTAGCCTGACGTACTTAATAACTTCCATTATATAAACCGATACTGATGTTAGTATCCGTAGGTTTTTAAAATGGTCGCGGCAAGATTCTCTAAATTTTGCTTTTATTAGGACCCTTATGGCACGCTTTTGCAATTTTAGCACTCTTTCGTAGTCAGTTGAGTTTCCAAATAAAATAATACCATAGGACATTATAGAGTGTATATATGCATAATATATATGTCTTTTAGTGCTTTTGCTGATGTGATTTGTCGTAGCTGTTTAAGCGCGTAAATTCCTTTAGCCATTTTTTTACATGTAGAGTCAATATGTTGCTTCCAAGACAGTAATGGATCTAACTCGAAGCCTAACATTTTTACTAATTTCGTACTAACTAAAGAGTTACCGTCAAATAAAGTCATTGGTATAGGTACTATGTACTGTTTTTATAGTCGTTGAGAAGAATAAAATGTCCGTTTTAGATTCATTCAATTTCAAGCCATTCATTTGAAACCAACTGCTCAATTTAGCGATCGTGTCCTTTATGTGGCTTATTAGAATGTCACTACTTTCTGCTGCCAAAATGACAGTGGTGTCATCCGCGTACTGAATTATTTCACCCTTAATATTCAAATGAATTATGTCATTTAGGAATGCCAAGAACAGGGTATTTCCCAACGCGGACCCTTGGGGAATACCTATGGTAGAGTATTTAGGGGCTGATCTGACCCGCTCTCCTTTTACTTTTACTTCTACAATCTGCTGTCTATTTTTTAAAAAGGATTTAATAAGATCTAAGCTTTTGCCAACCAGTCCATACAACTTTAGTTTTTCAATGAGAAGTTCATGATTTACGGAATCAAATGCTTTTGATAAATCGAGGAAAACTCCTGCTACTTTTTTATTAGCTCCAAGATGACTCGCTACCTTTTCTATAAAGCATTGAGTGGCCGATATTGTTGATCTGCCAGCTCTATAAGCATGTTGACTACATGACAAAATTTTGTTTTCGACTAGATGATTAATGATAGAGTCAGACAATACACATTCAATTAGTTTTGATATTGTGGGTACTATTGCGATAGGTCTATAGCTCTGAATGTTAGACTTATCTCCTTTTCCTTTAAAAAGGGGTGTTATTCTTACTTTTTTCAGACATTCCGGATAATAACTCGATGTAAGAACGCCATTTATTAGGAAAAGTAAGTGTTCACCCAAGAAGGGCAAAATCTTATATACAAAGGTTAGGTCGTACAGATCTTTCGTATTTGATTTGTCAATTTTATTTTTTGCTAATCATCAATGCCACTTGATTTATACAGTGGAAAGACAAGTCATTCAGTTTTATGAAGTGTTTTTTTAAAAACAATTTAGCGTTTAGTATGCTTGGTTTATTTGATTTTTGAAGTTCAGTGCCAATTGAAATAAAGTAGTCATTAATATAATCTGCAATGTAGTCCGATTTGATTTGTTTATTTGTTATCTCATCCCTTAGGTCCCATTCCCACTCTTTTATAGCTTGGTTGGTTTCTTGCTTTACACTTCTTTTTTAGGGTTCTTAGAATTCAATATGCGATTTTCTACATAGGCAATTTTTTCTTTTTGAATAAGGAAATTTCTGTTTTGAAGTTTTGTATTGATAAGTCCATTTTTAGTTATTAATTCAGGGTACTGACGTTGAATTATATACAAGTCATTAATGTCATTCTGTAATTTTATTATTTTATCACTTATCCATGGACATTTTTGTTCATTTTTAATTCGTCTTAATTTACTAGGGAAAATAGTATTGAAATTCCAAATTAATTTATTCATAAATGTCGTAAAAGTATTATTGTCATATTTATAAAATATTTTATCCCATTCATAAGCCATCATTGAGCAGTTGAATTCCTCTATTTTCTGTAAGTTGATAGTCCGTGATTTAATGTATTTGAATTTTTCAGTTCGTTGATTAAGGAGCTCTACTTTAGCTAACTGGGCATCGTGGTCAGACAGAGCTGTTGCTAAGGGAGTTACGTGGATGGCATGAGGTTGGATGTTTGTTACTACACAGTCAATGGAAGTAGCAGAATCGTCTTTAATTCTAGTGGGGAAGTCGATTATGTTTCGAAAACCATTAACTAACATTAAATCTGTCAGATCTTTTTTCTTCGGTGTGTTATCTAGAAAATCTACATTCCAATCCCCCATTATAATAATTTTTACTTTCGCAACGCTGCACAGGAATTCAAAGAGTTTTTTAAGTACCTCGTACATGATTGTAAAATCACCTAACCCTGTTCTATATATGCCTATGATCCATAATGAATCATACGGTGTATACTTATCTCTAATGACGATAATTCGCATGCGTACTCTACAGTTAACGCATCGATACTGTGGTTACGTTTACATTTGATATTATTTCTGATTAACATTGAAACGCCTCCATGAATGCGATGTTTTCTTACATAGTAATTGGCGTGATTGTAACCATTAATAACTAAGTTAGATACATTATAGTCGGTGCCAAATAACGTGGCAAAAGAGGTCATTCACCTTCCTTTACTATGATAACTTTTATTTTGATAAATGTATCGCTAATTCTGTCGCTTACCATACTAAACCTAGCGAAAACTGGTATCGCTGAGAGTCTCGTGGTACGATGCCTATAAGACTCGCTGTGTTAAAGGCACAACCCAAAAATTCTACGAATTCGGGGAAAAATTCGAACACGAAATTTTATGTTTTTAATGTTCTATTCTATCCACATAATTTATTGTTTTAAAATACAAAATGTATTTAAAACCGGTGGTTTTATTTGATTTATTTATGATTTATGGATGGTAGTACCAAATTACTTTCACATGACTGAGAAATATAGTATTTTTGTATAGGTCATTAAAATTTAAGTATCGTGAACATTTCAAAATACAAAATTGTACAGATCTATAATTTTATGTTTAATTAGCAGAGATCGTAATTGCCCGAGTACCTACAGTTCCATTGTGGAAGTAACACGGAGTTGGTAATACCTCCTCTACAATCCCGAGATGATGATTTATGATGTTTAAATCCAGGGATTCCTAAATCATACTGTTAAATTAAAATGCTTGAAAATTAATTCTTGAAGAGTTAGCTGATTATTGTGTGTATTTCTCACATATGCATGTTGATAATATTGCAATAAAAAGGATTACTAAAAAAAACTAAATTTCTCACTCACGTACAAAAACAAAGCTTTTCTTCTTACCACAACACAAAGAATAAGAAAAATACATAGGTAGTAAAGAAGTTTTACTTTAACATTTACATTTACAGAACAAGTAGTTTTATAATTATTTATTTTAGTTGATCCAACCTAATGCGGATTTGATACAAATAAAAATATTAATTCAATTAGAAACATAGTTATCTTCGGTGTTGGAGTCAGGATTTGTATCTTTCTGCTGTAGAGAATTGAAATAGATTACCATATAATTTCTTTACGTTAGCCTTTAATATTCTTATTTATTATTTCATTTTTATTTTAAAAACTAAATCTCAATTATTTTTTCGTAGCAATGATTACAATCCAAATGAGCCGATGTCAAACCTGAGGTTCCACAAAACCGATTCACAAACGTTCGCACTCAACAGAATATTATTCAGGAATGCACTCACACACATTTTATAATATAAAACTGTGGTTGCTATTTCTTTCACGGTTTTTTCTTGAGTGAAAGACATAAAAAATTTAAATTCCTAAAACTGTGCTACAAAATGTGAAAACAAAGTTAATTAAGTACACCTCATTTAGTTGTATAACAAAATATATTTTGAAACAATAGAAACGGTCGCACTACAGCCACCAGGGTAGGAATGACCAAACACCTGTACGAGCAATTTTAATTAGTAATAGTAATAGCTAATAATTCATTTTCAAAATATAAAACAAAGCCTTTTAATTTATCAGTTTTAGTCAGGAACCATAATTCAATTAAATACGTAAAATGATTCTTGGAATTAGATTGTGAATGAAGTTGCGGTACGTAGTCGTTTGTTACGACTAACGACTAAATAAATAAGAATTAAATCCCGGAAATCCCATCGGCAACCAAAAAATTCAAAAATATTTTTCAAATTAATAATTTCTGATACCTAATTATATAAGTTCATTTCATGATTTAGAAATCCCGGGATTTAAACATCATAAATTATCATCTCGGGATTGTAGAGGACCTATTTTATCAACTCTGTGTTACTTCCGCAATGGAACTGTAGGAAATCTATACGGGCAATTCCGATCTCTGTTAATTAGCTTTAAGTAATTGTGTAACACGCAAAAAATCCAAATTGTAAGTTGTGCCCTTTTCATTTTCTCGGCACTCGCCTCAGGTATGTGTAACCTTTGGCGCGGTGACGTGGCCCGGTCGCCATTTTGATTTCACATTCCGCTTCGGAGTAGCGATGTGTCGTTCGATCATTCACAAAGATCGATATCAATCATGACCTTTATATATTAATTTTGCGACGGATTTTGACATATGAGGTTTCGTTGGGTTCTTTTAGATCACATGCGTAACAGGGGTTAAACAGGGTGTCCCACGACCATGGGACATAGAAGGCAAATTCCAGAAATATTGAAGTTTGACAAAATGCAAAGATTCATTTACTTTTAAAAATAAGTACAACTGCTATTGCAGGATTTTGAAAAATTACTTGCTTTATACGGTAATCGAGCCTCTAAAATTCTTAAAATGACATCCTGAATTTTGGTAGAGGGAATCATAAGAATCGAATCTATATCTGTATCTATATTGCTTATAAATAAAAATATTCTATCGAATAGTAGTCGTCCAGGTTAGAATTGCCTCAACAACAGTAGAAAGTGTGTTACGTCGCAGGTTAGATCCTTACCTGTGGGTACGGCGGCGGCGGCGGCTGCGGCTGGCGAAGCGTGCCGGGGTACGGCGGCGGGGGCGGGGGTCGCGGGACGCCACCTGGAATGTACGAGGTGTAGAGTAGGGAATTCAACATATGTAATAGGGTATATGCATTTATATGCTCTATTGATAAAGAAACATATCTACATATTTATTTTAGCATTTTGAGATGTTTTTATTGCAGAATCTAACCATTGAAAATTTATATTTTAAATCTCAATCGCAAAATCAATAATATATATACCTCGCCCAGTCTCGCCTCTTGCCAGTGATGTACCTGAATATCCATAAAATATCGATATCGATATGCCTACATACCATTATTGTCGAAATAAAAAACGATAGATTTGTATTTATTATTTATCAGACATAATGAAACAATATTTTTATACAAATGCCAGAAGTGTCCTACGTGCGCTGATAAATAGATAGGTAACGATATTCTCTGCTTAATGTCTGAGTTACAAAAAAGCCTCCATCGTATGTGGAAATTATGCATAAGTTCACCTACCAAGCACAATAAAATAACAGATTTTATTCAGTACTAAAATAGAAAAGTTTTCGTTTCACATAAAACATAAATCATGTTACCCACGTAAAAAATATGAGTGAAATTGGCTGATATTCTGGCATTCCACTCAAGCGGTGCAAATTGTGAAATTGATGTATCCATAAGTAATTTTAAATCTTTTTTTAATTAAGTTTAGAGTGAGAATTCTTCCAGTTCTTCTTTGTCTCTTGCATGGAGTCTCATGAGGTGTTGTTATTGTAGCGAAATTTTTCGTTTCTGAAATATAAACGAGAAAGTTAGAAATAACGCGTGCAAAGCCGTAGGCAGAAACTAGTAATAAGTGTAAAGATCTTATTAACTGTACCTACCAGCTGCACTCATTACAGCGATTTTTTTTCTGTATTACTGACAAAAAAAAATCGTTGTGACCCAGACTTATCCGGCGTAGGAGACGAATCAAGCGATACATTTGAACATTTATTGGTATCGGATCGGATCAGTAGTGTCAGCGCTACGTGGGATGGGAACATAAAATAGGCTACACATATACATACAAACATAGGGTATCGACCTCATAACCCTCCTCCGTTGGTAAAAAATAATAATAGGTAAACCTGTATGTACACCATAGGCACCATAGGATATCAATTAAAATTTGAATGTATACTATGTATATTTTCATAGGTAAATATTATACCCAAATACATACCTACAAACTCCTTTAAAATATTACTCTCAGTAGTAAAGTTTTTGACAGTAGGGAAAAAATGCCTAAATATCGATAACGAACTAAATAATAACTTGATACTGCCCAACCCTTTTTCTCATTGTTTACACAGTTATGATGATTTTATCAACTAAAATCTATAATTAATATTGTCGATTTTAGAGATATATTTTATTCACTGGATATGAATAGGAAGGAAACTACTTACTTTGTCCATTTATTGGAATCCCACTGTAGATTTCTGCCGCCGCGCCGCCGTAAACAGCTGGCCGCGCAATTTGGCTAACTAGGCGATCATTCTCGTAAAATCTCTCGCTGTTGGTTTCACAACTACGAACACAAGATTTAGTTACACCTATTTCACACAGTTTCTCACTATTATTTACACAACATCCACAGAATTTCAATTTGTCGTATCATCAAAGCCACCATGGTGGATTTAGAACACGATAAAAATAATGAAAGTAGCTGCAGGTACCTACCAATTGAATGCTGTGCTGCAATCATGCTTGCAGCTGCCTTCATTGCATTGACACTAGCGCCGAAGTGTCGCCAAGTGATAACAAAATTATATTTTTTGATTATGAACTCTATTTCCAAACCAATACGATCTAAAATTAACTGTAGATAGACAGTTACGATTTTGTATGCGCGATTCCATAGCGTGGATATCTTTTCGTTCGCGCCGCGCGCCGTGACCAGCAGCGTTGCCGGTTGCGGACCTTTTTGGTCCGTTTTGGACTTTTTTCTGCCTCTGTGGATCTTTTGCGCACCATGACTCTTTGCGGATCTTTTCGGACCAAAACGCCTATCCAAGCCACGGTACATTCCAGAGCAAACCTCAACATTTGAAAAAAAAGGCAGTATGGCTCAATAGGTTAGAGCATGTCCCGTAGGACACATTCATTAAAAAGTAGAAACTTTGCGCTACGTCTTCTAAGGTTACATTATCGCTTCTTCTCTCTTGTCTATTTTTGAAAAGTAATTTTGAAAAAAATGCTTTGCTATATAGAAGCTTTTAAAGAAATCAAGCAAAGATTTGATTTAAAACATTTACTATTATGAATGCCTCGAAATAGTTACACCAGCAATTTCTCAAAAGTACGCAAACAATTATTTAAAAAATGTTTTGATCCGAGTCTCGTTCTTAAAAAAAATGACAACGAACAAGAGCTAGTCGACGAATGGACGAATTCTTACACTCGAGACAAGAGCTCGGCATATCTACAAGCCTGAAAGCAGCAGATTATTGGCAAAAGATATTTCCGCGTTAAATGTATTGGGGGACGAGTGATTTTCTAATCTGAAAAAAGTTATCACCTTGCTAATGGTGCAGCCAATCTCGATTGCTTGCGTAGAAACGGGCATATTAGCCACCTCAAAACTATTAAAACGGACCATAGGAATCAATTGCAGACTAACGCAAGCTTTTTAAGAAGTATGTTGCATTGCATGCATTTTATTGTATTTTTTAAACTAATAGCCCTTAGTTTTACAGATTTATTTGTTGAATTATACATAAAAATTAATATATGATGATTAATGATGATAATACCTACCCGACAGAATTAAATCTTACGTACCTAACCATCTACATTTTGAAACTAACATTGACCCTTTATCGAAAGTAATGCACGATTTCTTAATATTATTCTATTCTATAGGTGTACTTATTATCCCTTATTCTTTCTTAATATTATCTACTAAGAAAAAAAAAAAAAAAGAATAGAATAATATTAAGAAATCGTGCATTACTTTCGATAAAGGGCCAATGTAAGTTTCAAAATGTAGATGGTGTAGATGGAATGTTTCCAGCAATATGCATATTATGCATATCGCTGGAAACATTTTGAGGGCCACGATATTTATAAAGCATTATATTTTAAAGCTATCTATGTATAATAGATGAATTTAATTATCATTGTGATGATAATCAATGCCAAATTTATAAAATATAACAAATTGAACTGATTAGGTATAGTTTGATTTTTATGCGTAGTCCATTATTACGACCATTAAGTTAAAAAGGTTTTTTTTTGCGGTTTTTGATTTCAACGTTCATTCAGGTCAGCACTTATAATTTTGTGAATATCGAAAAATGTCAACCAACTTGAGTTTCAGGATTGGATATTTTCCATATTGTTGGGCGCTTCTTCTGCTCTACATGAACGAACACCTTTCAGTGTGCGGAGTATGAAAAATATGGCAATTGTGTGGGTAGGTAAGGTACAAATCAATTGTATTTTCAGTAAGTCACAATTTTTTTTTATAAATGATTTTACAACCTTTATAATACCTTGTCATTCTATTTTTAGGTAACGATCGATATTTAAAACTGTCTTGTAAAAAATAAGCGAAGTTTACTGAAGTTCATCTTATATGAAGCAACATAAAGTACAATTCATATGGAAGACCTATTAATATCCGCGTTACGACACGTTTTTTTTACATAAAATTTGCAAAACGGATCTTTTTGTCACCTTTCGGACCATTTTGGCGTTCGGATCGGAGCTTTATCATTTTGACGCCGGCAACACTGGTGACCAGGCTCGACTCGACTTTTCAAACTTTTCAAAGTAGGTCGAAGTTATTGTATTCTCTTTGAAGTAGTAGGTGATGAATTGTGAAAGAAATGCAAGAAAATAATGAAGATTCAGCAGAACAGGCATGTTCTGATGTGAGAATACTTCTAAGTGACTGGAAATTGTCTCCCGGTGCTGTAAAAGCTATAATTCTGCCGTCCGATCACTAAAAGGCCGTTAAGTGACATTTCGTCAAATTCGACTTTTGTGTACCACACTAAAAAGCAGCTTTTGCTCTATCTTCCAATCTGGTTAAAAAAATTCTATCTCTTGTCAGTGCTGAGATACAGAGACCAGCTACACCACTATCTACATAATTTTTGGGGTTTTTCAAAACTAAAATACGGTTACTTGACTTTACAACACTAAAACACGATTAAACCAGCTTAGCAAAGTATTTAAGCCTACATTTTTCCGTTTTATGCCAGCTTATAAAACGGTTACTTGTAATGACAGTAAAAATAAACCGTTAGCGGACTTTACATGTGTTTTAGTATATTTTAGTACTGCATGCCACACTTGTAATTACGATGTCTAAAAAACAGTTTTCTAACAATTCCTACACTATAAAAGCGCTAGATATACTTAGCTGGCTCGTCATTGGAAAACCAATGTAAGATTGACACATTTACAGTACTAAAAGACAGTGACCTTTTTTTAGCTGTGAAACTATTTTATTCACGTGAATAAAAGCAAAACTAAAAAACAGTATAATGACAATGCAACGCTAGGAAAAGGTTAACTGCGAAGCTTTTCGCAAGCCCCTTACTCCTGCACACTCGTCGCCACAGAACAATACAACCTAACTCGTCGCTAGGACGTCGCGCAGGCAGGACACGCATATGATTAGTGCGAATTCCTCCAGAAATTAGTTCAAAGCGAGGTTTTTATCACACTGTTAAAAAATAATAAAACAAGTTAAAACTAATTCCCTATTATTAGACTACCTCAGTGACTCAATAAACGAATAACTAGCTGAGAAACAAAGTCTCAAGTTCGATTCCCGCGACCCGGCGGCGGTAGAAATATTTGCAGAAACAGAAATATTTCTTCTGAGTGTTCTGATAGCAAAGTATTCGTACTTCCTGATCCTCGCGGCACAGGAAAAAAATCCTTGTGTGGTTATTATCATTTTCATTATTTAATTCCGCGAGGTAAAGAATATAACTATTTGGATGGATAACTGTTGTGGCCAATATAAGAACGGGCTATTGCTTTCTTTAATGATTATATTATTTGATTAACAGTGACTTGATAGCAACCGAAACCATAACTTTTCAGTTTTTTGAGCCTGGTCGCTTCATGAGCTACGATTGATTTTATCATCGGGTTAAGCTGGCCATGGAAAGGAAAGGCAAACTGTACGACTTTCAAGATTTCACCGAGTGTGTCGCTTCTGTTAACTAAGCGATATGCGATATAGCGATATGCCGCGGCAGCTATTCGGGGCCTGAGAGGACCAGAGGAAAAACTTTTGGAGCCATTGTTTTTATATCCACCCATAAAAACAATGGCTCCAAAAGTTTTTCCTCTGGTCCTCTCAGGCCCCGAATAGCTGCCGCGGCATCAAAGTGGTAGAAAACTTCATTTACCTTGGCTCTTACATCTGCAATAATGGCAGCTGCGTGCCAAAGATCAAGCGGCGCATAGCTATGGGAAGGGAGGCAATGACTCGGTTGAATGGCATCTGGAAGAACCAAAGTATCGCGTGCAAGACAAAGATGCGCTTAGTTCGTGCTCTGATCTTCTCTATATTCTTATACGGAGTAGAGACATGGACCATCTTATCTAGAGAGAGGAAAAAAATTGATGCGTTTGAGATGTGGTGCTGGAGGCGAATGTTACGGATTCCTTGGACGGCGAAACGCACCAACGTATCGATCCTTACGCAACTGGAAATGAAGGACAGGCTATCCACGATTTGTCACCGCCGTATTCTCTCCTAGTTCGGTCATATTGCAAGGCGCGGCGACAAGAACCTCGAAAAGCTGGTCATTATTGGCAACGTGGAGGGCAAGCGATCTCGCGGTAGATCTCCAACCAGATGGACAGATCAGCTCAAGGGGGTCGCAAGTTTTACAACGTGGTGAAAATGGCCACAAATCGAATAAGCTGGAGACAGGCCGTCCACTCCAGCACAATAGAGACGAGAGAGTAATCACGATCTTCAGTCATGAAGTACCGACCACAAAGAGAATGTTGATTACGTAGGTACTTTGTACAACTAATATGAGATTTTGCTTTTTTGTTTAACGTTGTTGTTGATTTGAGTGACAAGTTATACCTTGTCAACTGATTTGGGATTTGATGAGCGATCGAGAAACCGGCTGTAACGTGTGAAAGACCTGAAAGACATAATACAAGTCTGTTTCCAAAGAAATAACCACGATATGCTTGCTCTCTATAACCGAAGTACGAGTAGGTAATAGTGATTATAAAGATGTTTTGAAACCTGAATTTAAAGGTCACCAAAAGTTATAGAGAAGCCAATAAAATTTGCAATTATCAATGCGTTAAAAGATATACCTAAGCGATATAAAAAGCATTTCTGGTATGAGATTCCTGAATGTAACTAAAAATGAAAGAGTAGATTGAATCTAGTCTGATAAAACAATTCAAGTTTTAAGACTGTTGTTAGAATGAAACATTAAAATAATAATTATTGAGACTGTTTTTATAACTGCCTGTGCCGTAATCGTAGTGCATGTTTAATTGTTATAAAACGAATAATATTATAATTGATAATAATATTGTTTCATAGATAATAATGGTTAATAAAGGTTATTGTATACTGTTGTAAACTAATCACACTCATATTTAGAATATTAAAAAGTTTGTTACCCGTTCACGCCTTGAAATTTTGCATACAGGTAATTATAATTCTGGAATCAAACATAGGCTACTTTTTATCCCATAAATCAGTTCCCGTGGTATAAATCTCCTTTTCAACATTTCCATAGGAACAACGCGTGGGAAGCCGCGGGGCACAGCTAGTTATGTATAAGTAATTAGGTAGATTTTTTGTGGTAAGATTAATAACAGATCTCTTTCATAATAAATACATCATACATTTAATTTATGATTACATTATTTTAGAATAGTTGTACTTTTCTCTTTATACATTGATTAAATAATTATGTAAACTGTAAAAAGGCAATTTCAATGAAATCGGTAAATTATATTATTTTAATTGACCCCTATTTCCTTCTATAATAAGCTTACTCATTTTAAGAAAATTTAGACTAGACTGCTTATTTGTAATTATATCAATATACTTCAGATCAGTAATTGCAGCACTAAAAAACAGCTAGCATGGATTGCTTATCCAACTACTATGTTTTTGTTTAGAAAACACTTTAATTTTAGTATCTCAAAACAACATGAAAAACAACTAAAGCCTGATAACGCCATTCTCAGAGTTGAGGTTAGTTACATTTCAATTCACTTACTACTCAAGAACACGGCTAAGTAACTTAGCCGTTATTTAGCTTTGAATATGTATGTAACTGTTACTCATTATAAAATATTATCGCAGTTACAGTTTTTTACAACTCTTAAATACGGTTGCGTTTCAGCAAGCCGTTTTTTTGCATTTTATATTGTCACATTTGAAAGCTGGTAAGCACAACTTAAACACAAAATCTTAAATTAAAAAATAAACTTTCAACTTCTGAAATAAAATAAT
This sequence comes from Eupithecia tripunctaria, assembly GCA_955876795.1. Taxonomy (NCBI): domain Eukaryota; kingdom Metazoa; phylum Arthropoda; class Insecta; order Lepidoptera; family Geometridae; genus Eupithecia; species Eupithecia tripunctaria. The sequence continues at coordinate 192,360 of CATPCX010000022.1, forward strand.
TAGGAAAAAAATAGCTTAAATGTTGATGAACAATTTGGTTTAACAAAGAAATCTGTATGTCTTCCCAATTTCCAGGGACATCATTTCCCACGTTTTGGCTCATACCCACAAATTTGGTTTTATCACTTAACGACTTTCTAGTGATAGGACGGCAGAATTGGTAAGTGAAAAAGTCAATTTATGTTGGCGCCAAAGACAGTTCAGTCTCGTATTTTCGATTTCACTCATACTACCTATTCGAAATTCATGTTCAGAATGGAATTATTATTATTGTTTTCTCGTTGGAGGTACCTACCACTATCCATCTACCTGCTCCATCACCAGACCCTCGTGGACCAACCAACCAAGCCCAAATCCATTGTATAATACCTAGGAGTTTGAAGGGGTTTTGAACCTCTAGTCATGCCTGCTTTCAGATAAAGGGTATACCTCCAAGGAATTACTCCGATCTTTAGAACCAACAGTTGATAACTTCACGTTACTGACACTGCCAACAATGCCTGATCAGACTATGTATGGCATGAAGTGGAAGAACTGGATTATTGATGTGAAAAAGGTCAGTTTTTTTTTTTTTTTTTTTATGTTTTACTAGCTGCGCCCCGCGGCTTCGCACGCGTTGTTTCTATGGAAACGTTTAAAGGTGATTTTTATCCCACGGGAACTGATTTATGGGACAAAAAGTAACCTATGTTAGATTCCTGGATTAGAATTACCTGTGTGCAAAATTTCAACCAGATCTGTTCAGTAGTTTTGGCGTGAAGAGGTAACAAACATCCATACATCCATACAAACTTTTGCATTTATAATATTGTGATGTGTGATGGTAACTAGGCAAGTAGGTACCTGATTTTTAAACTGTAATATTTTTCTTAAATATGTACCTACCTAGGAGTACCTAGTAAATGGAAGGGCTCACCACGATGGGCCCCAAAATACATAAGTAAATATTGGAGGACATTCCACCTATCTAGCCCCAATCTAAGTGAAGCTTGTACAAATAGGATACTTCAGGTTTTAAAGGGATAATTGTTTGTTGAGTTGATTACTGGCTCTACAGCTACAGCTCTGTTGGTCCCTCTGCCATTCTGTGCTGGTATAGGTAGTGTGTTTGATCCACAGAAATATATGTAGCACACCCAGAACAAACAATTGTGTGTTGAATTGTTGTCTATGTTTGTTTTGTGTCTGGGTGTTATATCTACACTAATATTATAGATTAAATACAAAAGAATTGATTGTTTGTTTGTAATGGATAAACTCATAAACTACAGATGCAATTTTACAATTTTTTTCTCCTAAAGAAAGCTAATTTCATTGGTGGAAAAATAATAAAAAATTACTTCATGAATTTTAAAAACTCTTTCATCAGAAGAGATTTACATTATTCCTGCCTGAGTGATATTAGACTGCCCCAACTTTGCATGGGTGGAATTCAGAAAATAATGCCCAGTTTTGGTTGAAAAACTTAAATAATGGATGAACTGAAAAACTACATATCACACAAAATTTCTTCCATCAGTAGAAAGCTACTTTATTCCTGAGTAATATAGACTACACTAAGAATCCGCCCTGGCTTTGCATGGATGCAACTTAGAAAATGCCTGAAGATGTTATTTTTTTAAAAGCTAGCGGTCAGTATCATTATGCAACCATAGCATAAAACCTTTTTACAGATTAAAAATAAAAAAACATGTTAGCTATGGGGTAAGTAGGAATATGTTCATTATGTATATAGTTAGTTTTGTTATTGGTCACAATGCTCCTTAGCTTTTTCTAAATTATAATTGGAAAGTATTTAGTTCTCATTGGGACGGAGAGCTGGTCTGATGATGGAGCTGAGGTCTGTTCAATGGACTTCTTCAATAAATTTAGCTTTTTCTAAATTATAATTGGAAAGTATTTAGTTCTCATTGGGATGGAGAGCTGGTCTGATGATGGAGCCGAGGTCTGTTCAATGGACTTCTTCAATAAATAGGCCAATGGCAGTATTACTCTGTAACGTAGCAACTTTGAGATTACACAGGCACTGTTAGTTACCCATGGAGGTTCCATTCAAACCTAGTCACATGAAGTTTTTACAATCCTAACCTTATAGGGAAATCTAAGCATGGTTTAGTGCTTATATACTTGATCTCTGGATGCTGACCAACCCATGTACATTTATTTATAAAATTTCAATTTTAGGCCGAAGAACAGCCCAATCTACTGGGAAACTGCACCTGGATACAACCAATTGGATCTATATAAGCAGTACAGCTCGAGTTCAGAACCAAGTGAAGTTGATGGGTGTACAAGGTGGGTATGTTTGTAAGTGTTTTTATTACTAGGACATTGTGGAGAATAAATAATATTGGACAACACATTCTCTAGCCCCAAGCAAAGTAGAGAGCTTGTGTTATGATTACTAGATAACTATTTTATATATTATATAATGTAGGTACTTAATACAATACACTACATAGATAGACAGATAGGTGCAGTATTTGATTTTTAACCGACTTCAAAAAAGGAGGAGGTTCTTAATTGAACTGTATTTTTGATTCAGTTTGTTTCCTCAGAACTTTCGACTGGGTGAACTGATTTTGATAATGCTTTTTTATTTGAAAGCTGGTCCTGTGTGGTCTTATTTCAATTTGGTCCATTTCTTACACTGATATCCATGAGAAAACCATATAATTGAACAAATTTTACAATTAAAAGTTATTTTCCTTAATGCAGTCCACCCACCAAGCGGCCTAATCGATCTCACCCTGGGCCTTCTGAACCCTCCATCCCAACCATAACAGACAACAGCTGCAACCCCTTAAAAAACTTATTGGAGAAATCTACAGTTACCAGACAGTTCTAATTCTAATTCTAATTCTAAGTGGGGGAACTAAGATCTGCACGGACGTCTCGCATAGGAGTGTATTGTGCATTATCCCTGCCTAAGCAGGCCCTAACCAGCCCAGCTCCTTGAAGTATCGGAGCAGGACTTTAGGTGACTGACAGCTTCGTTTCAGCTTTTCTGTGGGTGTGGATGGGGTTGATTCCTCAATGAGGCACTTCAGCCCTGTTTTGTGTCTAGCCTCCTCTGTGGCCGTGCAGTGTACCACGACGTGTTCCACAGTCTCTTCTTCTTGAAAGCAGCCACAACATAGACTGCTGTCTGTGGCTCCGGTCTTGAAAAGATGGTGGTTCAATTCACAGTGTCCTGTAATGATGCCCACCATCGTTCTGAGTAGGAATGTGTCGATCATGAACGAACGGCTCATATGATTGCAATCACGAACCGCGCGTGATTGATCCGAACAGTCTCAACGAAATGACCCGATCATTTTAATGTTCGGATCATTAGTTAAAATGACCGAGACGCGTGCGACTTGACGCAAAAATCGACTGACGCTGCGTCTTGCTCTTGCGAGGCTGTGAGTGGTGCGTGCAAGTAGGACACATTCTGCGGACTGTCTCATTTTCTCACAGCCTTGAATTGATAAATAAAATAATAAGTCATATAGTCTATTGTCGCATTACGGTCCTTTAGGTATTAAATCCCTTGTCTTTTGAGTAGTACTTGAATATATCTAAGTATGTAGGTAGGTACCTACATCTATGTAAAGTATTTAACAACCAGGGTAGGCAGGTACCTACCTATCTCAATTCTCGTCAAATATCTACCATAAATGATCAATAAGATCGTCTGTAGGTAGGTACCTACTGAACGTACTACCTATTATGTAAAGTATTTAACAACAAGGAAAGCCGCCCGCTCGGCGGCTTAGCACAGGTTCATTAAAATATCAAGCATATTAAATCAATAAAAAAAGTTAAGTAGGTAGGTACTTCGTATCTGACTATCTACTGTAAGGTACATAACCATACTTATCACTTGAAACGTAAAAGTAGGTAGATAGGTAGGTACCTATACCTACCTACCTATCTCAATTCTGGCCAAATATCTACTATAAATGATCAATAAGATCTCGAATGATATAGACAGAGTATTGGAAAAGTTTTTGCGAGAACCATATCAGTGAGTAACGAAACGACGATGACGACGACGCGACGCAAAGATCCGATCTCGCACGGATCAATCAATCACAAAATGCATGATCGAAATGAAACGAAAAATCGAAGTGAGGCGATGATAGGCCGCCGGCAAAAACAATCATTCAAATGAACGGGTCATATGATCCGGGTCATTTTCATAACTGGTCATGATTGATATCGATCTTTGTGAATGATCGAACGACACATCGCTAGTTCTGAGGACCTCCCGGCTCATCTTGAGCATCGTGTTGGTGGTTTTCCTGTCTTTGGAAGGGAATATTGATTTGGTATGCTTGCAGTCTATCCTCTGAAAAAGAACACCAAAAGCTCCCATAGCTTTTGGTGTTATTTTTCAGAGTTAAGTTTTAGTCTGTTTTTGACTTACGCTGTGGGCGGGTTCGAGAGACTTACATCTTGTTGTGTTGGAGTTAGTTTCGCTCCTTCCTTTGCTAGTCTGTCTGCATTAATGTTGCCTGGGCAGGATCTACTCTCTGTCCATTCTATGCAGACCTTACTGTGTTGAGAAAGATCTTGTAGACTCTTATGGCATTCTACAATTGCTTTTGATCTTGTGTCTGTCCGTTTGAGTGCGTTTATTAGTGCAGAGCTGTCTGTTTTGAAGACCAGCTGCATCTGTCTGGCAATATCTTTATTGGTCGTTTCCAGAAGCATGTCGTCTGCCGCTAGTTTGAGTCCCAGTGTTTCCGCCTGCAAGGCTGTTGTGGCCGGGTTTAGTGGTTGGGCTTTTGAGAGTCCAGTTTCAGGACTGGAATAGCCGCATCCAGCTCCTGTCCTGTTCTTGGCCCCATCAGTGTATTTGTCTAGTATTCTACTATGGTTTGTGAGGCCTGTCTCGCCTTTCCACTGGTTCGTTGATTTTATTCTCAGAGACGCCGCCATCGCTTCTTGTTGAATGTGAACATGCAGGGGCGTTAGCCCTAGAATTATGTCCAGTGCTGCGGATGGGGTTGATTTCCTACATGGACCCTAAACATATTAAACAATTAATATTAAATAATGATAACATATTAGGAATAATTTTGAAATGTTTTAATGCATGTATTTCACAGGGAATTTTCCCGGATTGCTTGAAAATAGGTAGGATAACGCCGTTGTATAAAAAAGGAGAAGTTATTGAAGTAGGTAATTATAGACCGGTATGCATCTTACCAGTTCTTTCAAAAATTTTGGAAACTGCACTAAAAACTAGAATCTTGAAATATTTTGAACAAAATAATCTATTCACAGAGTGTCAATTCGGGTTTCGTAAAAATAGATCAACAGAAATGGCAATTCGAAAAACTGTATATTTCATACTAAATGCAATGGATAAGTCGCAGAAGGCCTCCAGTGTCTTCTGCGACTTATCAAAAGCATTTGATTGTTTGCGCCACGATGTGTTAATTCATAAACTTCAGTTTTACGGGTTTGAAGGTACAGAGCTAAAGATTTTAGAATCTTATTTAGAAAATAGGGCTCAATTTGTCAGTGTCGCTAATGTCACATCGGATAAGGAACACAGTAGGATCGGAGTTCCTCAGGGCTCTATTTTAGGTCCTCTACTATTTTTGATTTATGTAAATGATTTGTCAAATTGCCTACCTGACGGAGTATTTATTACACAGTTCGCAGACGACACACATGTAGGAGTAAAAGATATTAGGACTGAAATGGTTGTAGAACAGACTAATCTTGTGGTAGCTAAATTAAAAAGTTGGTTTGAGAATAACGGTATAGTTCTAAATGAAAGTAAAAGCATTGTTATGAATTACTCAACTAGGAAAGTAAATAAGGACGAAATAAAAAATGAAGTAAAATTTCTGGGATGTACTTTAGACGCAACACTGACATTCGACAGTCATATAGACAAACTGTGCAAGCGGCTGGCCAGTGCAAATTATGCCTTATTTAAGCTTAAGCCTATTATAGAAAGAAAGACCCTAATCTCGGTCTATTACGCATACTGTCACTCGATGATTAGCTACGGAATAACAATCTGGGGGAACGCTACGCAGGTTAAGAGGGTTCTCATTTGCCAAAAACGATCTTTACGCATTATTTATGGATTATCGAGATTAACGTCGGTTAGAGCTTTTTTCAAAAAAACTAAAATTATGACAGTCATATCCATATTTATATACAAATCTCTATTGGAAATACACTCAAATAAGGAAGAATTACCAATGAAAATGAACTTACATGGTTACAATACCCGGAACAAGAAAAAATTAGTAGTACCTCAAACTAAGCTTGTTAAAACTCACAAACAAGGCATATGCATAAAGATTCAAATGTATAACAAACTACCGCTGGAAATTACAAGTCTTTCTCTAAATCTATTTAAACTAAAAATAAAATCTTTCTTGGAATCACAACCCTTTTACCACATTAGTGAATACTTAAGTTGTTCTTTTTCTGATCTGCATTCTTAGTCGAATTTTACATTTAATATAGGTAACTATTATTTTCTTTAATACTGCATACTTTATTATATACCATTAATGTAATAATAATGTCAACATGGAATAATTAATTATGTAATGTTTAGAATTATCTTACACATGAATGTATAAATTGACTTGCCAATGTTATTTAGTGTAACGAAATGGTGAATAAATAAATACTGAAATACTGAAATACATCCGCAAATAAGTGTGCAAAGCCAGTGTTTGCACTTGCTGAAGTTTGTTAATGGTGGTGACTAAGTTTGTTCTCGGCCACCATACTATTGCACCGTAGGTTAGCACTGGGCGTACCATGAATGACTGTGTACAGCCATAGACACAGCTTGGGCTTCAGGCCCCAGTCCTTGCCTACCGCTCGGGTGCATTGCCATAGGACGTTTGTGGCTTTTGTTGTAACATGGTCAGATGTTTGCCCCACAGTAGTTTGCTGTCTAGCCATATTCCGAGGTGTTTAACCTCCTTGCTTAGTGTCAGTGTTGTACCTAGCAGTGAGGGTACCAGACAGTTGCTGAGGACTGGACTGGAGAGAGAATTTAGAAGAAGTGAGCAGAGCGAACTCTGTGACATAATTCTTGATCACCTTCTGGAGAATAGGGGCGATCAGAAACCAAAACTTGCATACAGTGTTTTCATTCAGTGGGCGAAGCACGTCCATGATTTGTTCTCGAAGGAACCAGAGGCTATTTGGTTTAGCATTACCCCTCCCTTGAAACCTGAGAAGGTCCAACTGACTCCAGGTGCAAAAGCACCACCAAGCGCCTCTGCTCGGCCTCATGGAAAACTGTATGATAGGTATAAAATACAATGTCTTAATAGCTACTTTTAACCGACTTAAAAAAGAGGAGGTTCTCAATTGAACTGTTTTTTATGTTTGTTACCGCGTATCTTTTGACTGGGTGATCCAATTTTGACGATTCTTTTTTATTTAAAAACTGTTGCTTTCCATACAATTGGTCGAATTCTGACAATGGCATCCATGAGAAAACCATAAAGTTGAAGTCGATTTATAGTTTTTTTTTAATACAAACCCAATTATTTACCTAACATTTTAGTTGTTATTAATGTAGGCTTTTTTATCCCTCATCATAAATAAACAAATAGTTGAAGAGATCTCTTCATTTATAAATCCCTTTGGTAGGTACTACTACTTACTAATTTAATAATTGAATGTTTGACTGAAGATACGGCAAAAGGCAGGCTATTTGGCGAGAGAGCAGAGGCTTAGTAAAAAAGATGATTCGCGCGAAGACCTCATCCAGCACTACAGAGGCACCTGTCGGCGGCGACTCGGATCACCCGGACGTGTTAGAGGAAAGTGGCACGAGACGCCGCATAAGAGGGTTGCCACGACGCGGACGAGATGATGAACTTAACCAGGAGAATTTAGAAGGTAATAAATAGTATGACTTCCATTAACTGTGTGTAAGGTGTGTCCGTCAAGGTAGAGTATGTACACAATAAGTATGACCGTATGTCTTAATCCAAAGAGGCGCTATTTATTTCACTTTTAACCTATTTTAATATCGCTTACGCTACCTTGACAGATATTGTTAGGTTTATAATAAATCAGTCTACTTGTATCATATCCCAACATGAAGCATGTATTTTTTTTTAAATCAAATGTTAACTATTCTTATTTTAATCCTTAGAAGAGCTTAAAACCAACCCAGATATTATCACAATATCAAAGTACCAAGGACTGGAATCATCGTTAATACTGGAAACAGCTTGGAAAGCAACTTGGGCGCTTCGCAAGCGTTACTAACTGACTGTTACAGCCGCAGACTATTTAAAGAAATTGTGTACCTGTACTCTATTTACCAACTGTTGGTCCACACCTAGTAAGTTGTTTTACTTTCGCATCGCTACTTTTGTAAGTTTAAACACCACATTATTCTTATTTTGGTATTTTTAAGCTATTGCATAGCTTCTATCGCGGGCCTTGAGCGCGGGGACCGAATCCAGAAATTCCGTAACGAAAAAACCTTGACGTTTGTCTCTTTAGTTCAGCAACTCGCCTCTAGATGGCATTGCAATAGCTTTACCGCGGCAGTCCTCGAGTGCCACACGTCTTTTTTTTTTTTACAGATAAACATTGACTTTACCACTCTCAACCCACAAGTTAACCCTTCAGCCTTGTACAATGGGTTAAGAAAACATTCCAATTTTATTGAGAATTAGAGCTTATGCAAAGCTACGATCACTAGCGAAACCGTTAAGAGCTCAACAGCAAAGAGTTCATGATCTCCCGAAAGGTAACTAAAACTGTTCCATCTATAATGTACCTATTCATTATTTTAATATACAGGGTCTGTGGTACAACCGATACAACATTTGCCATATGAAAACTGGGGGTGGAACCATGTGCAATTATAGCTTAGTGTTTTTTTTACCAACTTTAAAAAAAGAGGAGCTTCTCAATTCGACTGTTTTTTTATGTTTGTTACCTCAGAACTTTTGACTGGGTGGTCCGATTTGCATGATTCTTTTTTTATATGAAAGCTGGTGCTTCTCGTGTGGTCCCATTTTAATTTTGTTCAGTTCTGACAGTGACTGTGTTCCGGACGGCCATAGTATTTAAGCTTAGATAGTATTAGTTAGGTATAGTTATGTAAGATAAATAAATATTTACAACATCGTAGCTATAAGTATAGAATAGTTCAGTTTTAAGCCTAGCCTTTTAAGTCAATAAACATCTACAACACTGTAGATTTAAGTAGGCTTAGGGCAATTACAGTTTGTATAGTAAGTAAGTTCGTAGCTACTCATGCAGAGGTAGGGTAGCTGCGATAAATAATAAAATAGACTAGGCAAGGCAGCAGTATAAGCCTTGCCTAGATAGCTTCACTCAGATAGGTGGGTAATCAATCCTACCTATAGTAAATAGGTAAGGACAGATTAGAAGCCTACCTAGAACATAGTTAGGTAAGGAAATAGCATAGACTCCTACCTAAAACAGCATAGTTAAATGCGTCTAGTCAAAAGACCATAGAATAGGTATCTAGGTAGCAAAATAGATAGAGTAGGTACCTAAATAGATATCTAGACTAGATATAACCTTTGTAAATGATAAATAAACAGTAAGGCAAAGGTAAGAGGTTCGAACGGCGGCGGAACTCGGAACTGCTCCTCCTTACAGAGAGCAGGGAGCGCTTGTATAAATATAGGCGCGAAAAAGCGCAAAAATCAGTCAGCAGCCAGCCGCCCACGAGTCGCCTACGCGCCAAACAAAAATAGGAAGGAACGGACCTCTCTCTCTCATCGCTCGCTCAGTCGCACCTTGGACCCGCAGCCAGTACTCCTGAATTCACGCCATTGTTTTTCTCTCAACCCATCTACAGAATCCCAGCGCACACGTACAAAAGGAAAAGCGGGACTACGATAAATCGGAGTTGGAAGGCACACAGGCACACCATCTTGTTTCTACAGTCCACGTTACAGCCGCCGTGCCGACCGGCTCCCTTTATATTAATCCCGCCAACCTGTACATTGTTCCTTCGAAGCAGGATTTACCTTGGGTTGAGAGTCTACAATGGTGGTGACAAGGTCAAACTGCGGGTCATCTAAGAACGAGGAGCCAGGTCCGGCACCTACGTCGACTGCTCCCGCGGTGACGGCGGAGCTACCGCAGCCCCCGTCACAGCAGTCGGCGCCGCGCAAACCCGATCAGCCGCCGCTGCCGTCCATTGCTCGCAGCATGGAGCCGGCTCCAACGTATTATATATCCAACCTCCAACACCGCCACGACCGGCACTGGAACCACACAGCCGACATCGACGGATACCCTAGCCACCGTCACGGAGAACACCGGCGGGAGCCCCGTTGAGGACGCATACAGGCGCCGCGCGGGGCAGAAGCAGAAGACCGCCGCCTCCATCAGGTCCAAGCAGTCGAGGCGGAGCCGGATAGCGCAGGCAGAAATGGATCTGCTGCGCATCCAGGCTCGCATCGCGGAGGCGGAGCCAAATTGAAACAGCTCCAGGAGGGAGAAGACAGCGAGGACAGCGAAGCGGGGACGGAGATGACGGAGCAAGAAACAGGACGCGTGGAGCATTGGGTGAGGGACACCACCCTACTGGCCATCGCTGATCGACCACACGGCGAGAGTATCAGTCTCGCCGCACAGGAGCCGGGTGGCGGGAGGATCGCCCCCGGACAACCAAAGGACAAGAGTATCAGTCTCGCCGCACAGGAGAGGAGGGACCCGGCAATAGTACTTGCCGTCCCCGCCGGCGCGCAGCCGTCGCCGCCGGGGATAGCATCCGCCACCGCCAACGCACAGCCGCCGTTGGAGATGGGGAACGCCGCCCTCCTCTCAGAAACGCCGTGCAACCGGCATCAAGCGAGCGCGCAGCCAGCGCCGCTAAATAGTGAACATTACAATATAGTGAACAGTGCACAATACAATACAGTGAATAGTGACAGTGCGTATGCCCAAGTGAGAAACAGTTCGGTAAACATTACCCACGGGCCAAACATAGTTAAAAATGGATGCAGTGCTAGTGCCAATGTTGGAGACACGCGGTTCCAGGGAGCACCCCGGTATGTAAATCAGTATAATAACTATGATAGTGATATTGTAAGACCGGGTGCTTCCGCACCGGCGGGAGTCATAGCGGGGCCGCCCCGTTCCGAAATGGGAGAGCTGGCCTCCGCTATAGCGCAAGCTATACGAACCGGAACGCAGTAGACTTCCCGCCGGTTCACGGAACTGCCGATGTATAGCGGTGCCTACCAAGAATGGTTAGCATTTAAGGCGGCATACAGGGTTACAGGAAAAATAGTGCTAGATCCGTGAAGAGCGTGGAGTACCCATCATTTCTGACTTATTTCACTATGAAACACCCTGCCCTAAACTTAACCCTTTTCGAGTTATTCGACTTTGAATTTTTTTATTGAATATTGCCGATTTTTAGGCTACTAAATTTAATTTTGTTTATTTTGTGTATCTTATTATTATTATTTTTGCATTTTTACATGTGTAATAAGATGCTTTAGGACGTCAATTATTAAAATAGTGCATAAGCTAATTGAATAGACCGTAGTAGACAAGTGAAAGTAATGAAATAAAAACGAAAATTAGAAAGTTTATTTTTCTCTAAGGGATATCTAAAAAAAATATTATGGCAGTTGTTCGGCAGATGTGTTTTAAAATATCTACGTTTCATCAGCTATCTAACGAGGTATAATAATCTTGGGTTTTATTCAAATGCATTGAAAAAAATTAGTTTTATAGGCGACAGTGGGGAAGAAAATTTATACTTAGCCCTAAAAAGTAAAATAAAACAATAGTTAAGCATGAAATGTCATTTATTAAATGTTTTCACACAACTTTTTCTTATTTTACAGTTCATGTTCAACATGGCCACCTCTATTTCTGATACATTGTCGCATCCTTCTACGGAGACCAGTCTTCACTACTCCAGTGGTCAACGTGGTCCTCATTTTATTTGCTGCATCCACAATCCTTTCTCTTAAGTCTTCCACAGACGAAACTGGATTTGGCTTGCTGTACACAAGAGTTTTCATGCACCCCCACACATGAAAATCCATAGGGGTTAGGTCCGGACTTCTTGCTGGCCATGGCAACGCAACGGCCCACCTCGTCCTATCCATTTGTTTGGGTAATTTGTGTCTAGCCAGTCTCTGACACTTCTCCTGAAATGGGCAGGGCAGCCATCGTGTTGGAACCACATGTCCCTGATCAGGTTGAGTGGCAAATCATCCAGCAAATCACTCAAGTCTGCTCGCAGGAAATTTTCGTAGCTTTCCCCATTTAGAATATCCGGGAGAAAGTAAGGTCCAATCAAATGATTGGAGATAATGCCCATCCACACATTCACGCTGAATCTTCGTTGGGACCCCGTCACTCTTTTCTTATTGGGATTCCTTAGTTCATTTGGGGCCCAGTAATGGGCGTTGTGATAATTAGTTATGCCATCTTTATCAAATTTGGACTCATCCGTCCACAAGATATTTCTTAGAAAATCTGGGTCTTCTACGTCAGCATTTAGCATAAATCTGCAAAAGTCCAATCTTCTCGCGGGGTCTCCTTCTTCAATAACGTGTACCGGCGTGTAATGGTACGGGTATAGGCCAGCAGTATGCACTGTAAACCATACCCTCCATTGCGAAAGTCCCAGATCACGGGCAACAATATTAGTGGAAGTAGTCGGATCCGCTCGAAAGCGTTGCACTATCTCATTGTCCTGTTCTTCGTCGTCAATTCGTGGTCTTCCCGTGTCTGTATTTCGTCTCAAAACAGAGCCAGTTTCTCGAAGTCTTCGATAAACTCTGTCAAAAACGGCCACATCCGGCACTCGACGACCGGGGTAGCGAGTTATGTATTCGTTGCGAGCTTGCGCAGACGCACAATCGTATCACAAGAGTATCCGTAACAAATAAGCATATCAGCATATTCCTCAGGTGTGTAGGACGTCATCTTCAACACTTCCGTATCACAGGTACAAATCAGAGTCCGGTTAACAAGCACAGTAGTCACAAATCAGAAGAAATAGTCCAGAATCACAGCCAAGTCGAGAAAAAGAGCAAAACGATATCACATCTACTATGTACGAAGCACAAAAGCAGACTGACAACCAAAACAATACCCCCTGTTGTATTCCCAGCCCTAACCGGTCTCTACACATTTTTTCTTTCATCCGCACCTACATAAATCATCACTTGTCTCGCTCGCACGGTACGTCTTAACTTGAAGGACAATAGGCGCGGGACCGTTAGAACTGCTACCTGGAGCGTCCCAACTACTTTTTTCCACGAAATGTAATACAAACCCTAGATTATTATACCTCGTTAGATAGCTGATGAAACGTAGATATTTTAAAACACATCTGCCGAACAACTGCCATAATATTTTTTTTAGATATCCCTTAGAGAAAATAAACTTTCTAATTTTCTTTTTAAGCTATTGCATAGCTTCTATCGCGGGCCTTGAGCGCGGGGACCGAATCCAGAAATTCCGTAACGCAAAAACCTTGAGCTCCCCACTCCGCCGGGCAAGGAGGTGTGGCTTGAAGGCCGTGCATCGTCTAACGTCGTTTCAGTTCGGCAGTCTTCGACACGGCGTTGTGTGCGTCGTATAATAGGTATAATCGGACGAATACATAAGCAGCTGTTTATGAGAAAGTATATAGGTGCATAGGTATTTATGTACAACAGCTGTACTTGTAAAATTTGTGTATAAAGTGTTTTGAGAACAAAGTGCATTTATTATTTATGAAGAAAGTCACGAAAAAATAGTGAAAGAAAATGAGTGAGTATTCTATATATGTACATACATTTTATTTAAGATCCTGTGCACAGTCGGGTGGGATACTACGGTTCCACGACCTCTAAGCAGATTTGCTGCAGTCCGCGTTCCTACACGAGGGTTTCTCCTGACAAGGTCCAAGACCCGTTCTTGCACCTCCCTCCTGAACTCCTACCTCTCTGCCACCCCCGCGCCTTTGAGGAGTAATCCGTTCATCACTCAGAACCCTCTGATAGGCCGCCGTGATGACTCTAGCATCAACCGGATGTTGCCGGTTTGGGTAGGTTAGGTACCTATACCGGTAAATTCGCAAGGCTTGTGACGCATTTCCTCTAACATCACCGTAGCACATAAGCATTTGTCCATACTCCCTCGCACTAAACATAATGTAGGTAGGTAGGTACCTTCCTAACAATAATAAATAAAAATAACACTAACTCAATAAAATACTGAAAACTTAATAAATTAAACTGCTTCTAATAATTATCAAAAAATACACGAAACGGTCAGTACGTTAACACCGCGCGCGACTATTCAGACCAGTTGGTGATCTGATCACGTACTAAAACAAAATAATAAAAACATTCGTGAAATTAGGTAAAATTATATCCCTTTATAAAAGCCGAATATTTCTTTGAGTAGCCGCCGACCGAAATCGCGTTGTCATATCTCCTATGAGTTGTCCTATGTTTATGAGCCCGCGCCGCGCCCTTGCGCGCGCCGCGGCGGCGCGGCGGCGCGCCGTGCGGCATGGGCCGGGGCCCGTGCCGGGTAGTGCCGTCGCCTGCAGTCGACTGCAGCCAATGGAAGCCGTCGACCGCAGTCGATGCGTGTACAACTTGCAGTCCGTGTCAACTTGTAGTCCGTGTAAATGCCCTAGAACTCCCGAGACGAGACTACAAACTTATCTTTTCATAAATAACTAGCTGCGCCCCGCGGCTTTGCACGCGTTGTTCCTGTGGAAACGTTAAAAGGTGATTTTTATCCCACGGGACTGATTTATGGAATAAAAAGTAGACCATCTTTGATTCCAGGATTAGAATTATCTGTATGCAAAATTTCAGTCAGATCCGTCCAGTAGTTTTGGCTTGAAGAAGTAACATAAGTACATACATACCTACATAGAAACTTTCGCATTTATAATATTAGTGTGATTTGTACCTACCTATACCGTGTCCATTTTGAATGGAGCATAAACGTAAACATACCGCCCATACTTAACCTAAAATTCGCTTTGTTGGCGCGTCCGTCTGTATACGCATACGTAATTTACATTACTTGTCGATTTTAGATCCTCCCTTCAATAAAAATTGCTTACAATTATATCTGAAACTCGACGCCAAGCAAGTTTGTTATTTGTTTCGTATTTCGTTTACTAACTTGCTTCATTCAATATGGATAAACCATACGTACTTTAATTTGCAGCCATGACCTTGAAGTATGCCAATAATTCATTAGAAACTTTAACATTTTAAACCATTGATTAATTAAAAAGGGAAGATGAGGTACTGGTTGCTCGAAAGTGGCAACCTCAAATTGTGTAAAATTGTGTTCTCCCACATCAGTCACCGTCTGACCGGCGGCACGGGCGGTCGTGATTCGCGTGAAATATTGTTGTCTCGGTCTCAGTTCGGTCCTAGATACGTTTTTCCGTCTTTGTTCTTCTTTGTATTGCACAGGACTGGAAATATAACTGTGAGCGTATGTGTTTGCGTGTAGTTCTAACACATGCCAATTTTTGAGTAAGCGATGGGAGAACGTAACCTATCTTCCCTTTTTAATTAATCAATGTTTTAAACATGGACGTAGATAAATTTACGGACGGAATCCTACAGATTCAAAAGTGAAGACAGTTTTTGTTTTTGTTTTGATTTTTCTGTTGATAATAATTTTGTGTCAAATCGAAGTAATACGTTGATGTGATGAACCAATAAATTTATTTGTGGATGTGATCCCGTGTTTTATGTTGACGAAACGACTGTGGTTTCCGCGACATTTCACGACAAGAAGACAAGAATGCATTTTTTGTTTTTTACATTTGTTTACAACGCTGTACATCTGTTGATGTCTAAAGCCGTATTGGCTGGCAGTCGATGGACAGCATAGATATAAATCGTTAGATACGCCCCGACCACCAAAAACTGTAGCAATGTACACAAACAAAACAAGCGTACTGAGAAAATAGTGTCATCTCTTTTTCTCACACAACTTTCTCTTTCGTGCACTCGCCATTTAAATTTGTTATTGTAGTCATTTTTGACAATGCGGACGATAAAATAAAAGTTATTTCATTAACTCGCAATACCTACGAGTGAAATGTTACACCTCTGGCTTTGTTTGTGTTTCTAGAATTGTTGTTGCGCTTGCGAAAGGCACACGTCATTTTGTGACGCTATAAACTGCCCGCAAACGTCCTTCACAACACGTCCGGCTAATACTGTGCTTAGATGTACGTACACTGAGTGCAGGTTTAAGCAGGCGTAAGGTTCGACTTGGACACAAAACGGCGCGGTCTCACTGAGGTAAGGGCATATCTAACGATTTATATCTTTGATGGACAGACTATGATATCAATGCGTGAGTGTGTTCGTGTACGTACTGAGGGTGGACAGACTATCGAGTGCTTCATTTTATTTCTTACTGAGACTCCGTCCGTGAATTTTGCTAGGTCCATGATTTTAAACACATTTTACTTTGTCTACAATAAGTAACTACCTACGTTTGTACATACACACATTACCTATAACCTACGTTTGTACGTTTGGGGCATGGCGGGGCGGGCGGGCTAAGCAAAGGCCGCATACGCGCGTGTAAACTCTTTGATTTTTACAGAAAAAACTGGAAAAAACATTTTAGTTAGTAGTACCTACGTGTTCGTTATTCAGTCTTTTGGTCTGAGTGCCGAGTGCGAGTTTTTTTACCAACTTGATCGTGAGAAAGTTAACTATAATTTGCAAGGGATTGAAACAGCGCCTCTTGTGGCTAAAACTAGAAACATAATTTGCGAGTGCGAGATTCTCTTTCGAGCGTTGATCATCGACGCGGTCACGCTCACGTTCGAATGTGAGAATTTCAACGCATTTGATTGGTTGTTTGAAGAGTGACCCAAGTGCGAGTTACAAAATTTGACATTCGAATAGTAAACGCGCTCGAAAAGTTATCCTAGGGCACTCACGTAAAATTTCTTAGTTAGGTGAAAAGATAAAGTTTTCAATAAAATTCAATAAAAATGCGATGACTTCGGCGCGTGCGGCCGCGGGGCAGCGCGGACATAGGTAATAAACGCTCGCTCATCTTTACGTGTCAGGCGGGTGAATGACCGCAGAATTCAGCTGTGGCTGTGGGTGTACGAGTGGGTACTAGTGGGTAGGTAGGTACTTGTTTAAGGCAAAATGTGAATGTGAATTAAATGTGTTTTACATTTTTAAGTTATCATCAATTATGGGCATGCTCTCAAGGCCATGGCCGCTGATTAAATAGTAGGTTAGGTACCTACCTACCTACTATGTAATTATTTATGCAAAGATAAGTTTGTAGGTAGGTAGTAGGTACCTACCTTGTTTCGCTCGGGCGGGAGTTTTACGTGTCGGGCGGGAGAACAACCGCGGATTTCAGCTGTGCTGTTGTGGCTGTGGCCCTACCAAAAAAACACATTAAATTTTGTCTAAAATACTCTCGTACACCCCATAGCCTGCGGGTGTCCGAGGGTATTTTAGACATAATTAAAATTGTTTTTTTTTATTTCTAATCAATGATAGGCATGCTCAAGGCCATGGCCGGAAATTTAATCGTAGGTAGGTTAGGTAGTAGGTAGGTCAATTTATGGAATGATAAGTTTGTAGGTAGGTAGGTATAGGTATAGGTACCTAGTCTCGGACGGGCGCGGGCGGCGGGGCGGCGGGATTTTTACGTGTCGGGCGGGCGGGTGAACGACCGCGGCGAATTACAGCTGTGGACAGCGAGTGCACGTGTACTAGCTGTCGAGTGAGAGGTTGGCAGTGTTTTAAATACTGCTGATTTTAAACAAAAAGTGTTACTTGAATTAATATCAAAGAAAAAGCAATACTGCATGAATAAAATAAATAAGTAAAAAATTATAATTGCATAAGTTGATACAAAATGCTATGCAATAGCTTTACCGCGGCAGTCCCCGAGTGCCACACGTCTTTTTTTTATTTCATTACTTTTACTTGTCTACTACGGTCTATTCAATTAGCTTATGCACTATTTTAATAATTGACGTCCTAAAGCATCTTATTACACATGTAAAAATGCAAAAATAATAATAATAAGATACACAAAATAAATAAAATTAAATTTAGTAGCCTAAAAATCGGCAATCTTCAATAAAAAAATTAAAAGTCGAATAACTCGAAAAGGGTTAAGTTTAGGGCAGGGTGTTTAACGCATTCACTGCCCAGCTCTGTGGTGCGACCCGCAGGGGCGCGCCGCAGCTCCACGCAGATAGAGACTGGCACCTGCGTCTTGGGCCATGAAGGTGTTAGTGTATAACGCATTCACTGCCCAGCTCTGTGGTGCGACCCGCAGGGGCGCGCCGCAGCTCCACGCAGATAGAGACTGGCACCTGCGTCTTGGGCCATGAAGGTGTTAATAGTGAAATAAGTCAGAAATGATGAGTACTCCACGCTCTTCACGGATCTAGCACCATTTTTCCTGTAACCCTGTATGAGGAATCCGCGTAGGTACGTCTACACCGAAACAGAGAACGTAGGTAGACTAAGAAAGTGCTTGAAAGGTCGTGCTAGAGAGTCCGTAGAGAGCTTATTGATTTATAATGTCCAACCGGCTACTATAATGAAATCCCTAGAATCTAGATTCGGCAGACCAGATGCCATAGCGCTAGCCGAGCTAGACAGATTACGCTCTCTTGCCCGACCTACGGATTCGCGAGAGAGAGAGATGTGTGTTCGCGAGCCGAGTAGCTAACATCGTTGCTACACTACAGGCGCTACAACGCGTATATTATTTGTACAACCCGGAGCTCGCGAAGATTACTATAGAGAAGCTCTCACCTACGCTCAAGTATAGATGGTACGATTACGCCACGGAGCAAGAAAATAGCGAACCAGATTTGATAAAGCTTACGCGATTTCTTAGTAGAGATGCTGAACGATGCAGTCCATATGCTCAGCCTGAGACAGAAGCGTCCCCTGCCGCTACGAAAAGGCAGAATAAGGCCTACACTGTGAGCGAGAATAGAGAAGACAAGAGGCCAAAATGTCCGGCATGTCAACTAAACCACAGTGTAGCAAAGTGCGATAAATTTACAGAGGCCTCCACAGAAGAAAAGTGGGATATAGCGAAAAAA
Organism: Eupithecia tripunctaria; assembly: GCA_955876795.1. Classification (NCBI taxonomy): domain Eukaryota; kingdom Metazoa; phylum Arthropoda; class Insecta; order Lepidoptera; family Geometridae; genus Eupithecia; species Eupithecia tripunctaria. Next base: position 211,453 of record CATPCX010000022.1, read on the forward strand.
CATAGGCTCTGTTTTAGTTGTTTGAAATTTAGAGCGCAAAATCACAAGTGCCCCAAGAAGACTTGCGGTATTGACGGGTGTCAGAGAGGACATCACTCGCTCCTCCATTTTTATAAGAAAACGGAAGGAGAAACAGAGAAGGTGGCATCATCACGGAACATAGCAGAGAGCAGGACGTTTTTGAAGATAGTACCGGTCACCCTTTCGGGCCCCCGCGGCGAAGTGAGGACCTACGCCCTGCTCGATGATGGCTCCACGGTGACATTGGTGGATGAAGATGTCGCCGACGAAATAGGGGCCCCCGGGACCAATGACCCACTGCGCATAGAATCTATTGCTAGCGCCACAGTAAAGGAGATGAGGTCAAGACGCATAACATTAAGTCTGACGGGCGCCGACGAAACTCACGAGATTCAAGCGAGAACAGTGAAAAGCCTGAAACTTTCTCCTCAGTCCATTGTTTACAGCGACATCCATAACGTCAAACATTTACAGAACATCAAGGATTATGTACTGCACAAGAATGCCAAGCCGAGAATACTTATAGGCCAAGACAACTGGCACTTATTGGTTACAAACGAAATGAAGACAGGCGACTATACGCAGCCGGCGGCTTCTCTTACCCCGCTGGGCTGGGTACTGCATGGGTCGCGAACTCGGTCACTCGGTCACTCGGGCAGCGAGTACAGTACATAAATCATTTGACTACAGAAGACGACATGAACGACGAGCTACGCCGCCACTTCACGATAGAGTCGCTGCTTATAAACCCACAATGTTCTAACAACGATCCTGAACAACGAGCTTTGAAGATTCTCCAAGAAAGCACTACGCAGAGGGAGGACGGGCATTATGAGACGGCGCGGCGCTATTGTGGAAGGAGGGAAATGTCGTCATGCCCAACAATAGGGATAACACGCTGCGCAGGATGTACAATACAGAGAAGAAAATAGACAAGGATAGCAACATGAGGACAAAGTATGAGGCTCAGATGTCGAACCTTATAACAAGCGGTTATGCAGAGAAGGCGCCCCGAACAACAGAAAACAAGAAACCGTGGTACTTGCCTCACTTCGCGGTCATCAACGCGATGAAACCGGACAAACTCAGAGTAGTATTGGACGCAGCAGCGAAGACAGCGGGAACATCATTAAATGACAAACTTTTGACAGGACCCGACCTGCTCCAATCACTACCTGGTGTGTTGATGCGCTTCCGACAGCACAGAATAGCGGTTTCAGCGGATATAGCTGAAATGTTCATGCAGGTGAAAATAAAAGAAGATGACAGGGACGCGCTGCGGTATCTGTGGAGGGAAAATAGGCGAGGTGACTCATCACCCGATGAGTACAGAATGACCTCCCTTATATTTGGAGCGACGTCTTCACCTGCAACAGCAATATTTGTTAAAGACATCAACGCAGAGAAATATAGTACAGAATATCCGGTCGCTGCTAAAGCTATAGTTAAAAATCATAATATGGATGATTACCTGCAAAGCTTCTCAACCCCTGAGGAAGCTATAGAGGTGGCGAATCAAGTGAAGTACATACAGTCGAGAGCGAGATTCGACTTGAGGCAATGGACGTCGAACAACACTGAAGTATTGGAAGCGCTCGAGCCCGGACAGCTACAGACGCCGCGCCCGCTGGACGACGGCACGAGAGCCGAGCGCACCCTGGGAATCATGTGGAACCCAGCTACAGACAAGATCGCGTTCAACCTCGACATGATGCGCCTACCACAGAACATTACAGCGAAGAAGCAACCAACAAAGAGGGAGATGCTGAAGATACTAATGTCTGTATTTGATCCCCTAGGTTTCGCTTCCCCAGTCACCACTCGAGCCAAACAATACCTGCAGGAGATATGGCGCAGAGGAACAGGATGGGATGAACCTATTCCCGAGGACCTGGCGCCATCATGAGAGGAGTGGCTGACACATTTGAAAAACCTAAAGAAGGTAAGCATACCTAGAAGCTATAGAGGTTACAGCGAACCATCCTCAGATTGGAGCTTAACACCTTCGTGGACGCATCGGAAGCAGCGTACGCAGCAGTGCTGTACTGGAGGGCCGTTTCCACGACAGGAGTAGAGGTATCTTTGATAGCAGCAAAGGCGAGAGTTGCCCCACTGAAACTGCTATCAATCCCACGACTGGAGCTACAAGCAGCGGTAACAGGAAGCAGAATGGCGGCAGCAGTAGTAGCAGAACACGACAGAAAGCCTGATGAAAGATACTTCTGGACGGATAGCAGAATCGTACTTACTTGGTTAAGAACGGGAGCGCGGTCGTATAAACCATTTGTAGCACACAGGATCGCAGCCATAGAGGAGCATAGTGAACAAGCGGAATGGCGTTGGATACCAACCAAACTCAACGTCGCGGACGACGCTACCCGTGATATACCTGCAGGCTTCAACGAGCAACACAGATGGTACGTCGGGCCGGAATTCCTGAAGGCGGATCCTGCTACATGGCCGACAGAGAAGCCCGCCGCTATCACCGAGACAGGTGAGGAACGCACCCTAACAGTAACTACAGAACAACCAAAGAAATCGCCAATGATAGCTGCAGCGCTGCCCGATCCAGACAGATTCTCAGTATATAAAAGGCTCGTTCGAGCGTCGGCGCGGGTACTCCAGTTCATAGATATTCTCCGACGGAAAACGGAGAGGGTCGAATTCAAGAGAACGGCGAAGAACGCCGACAGCGACCCCGATTGGAGAGCCAAGAAGAAGGCAGTACAGAAGCAGCGGCGGGAGCTTCAACCCACCACTGATAAATACCTACCCATAGAAGGTGAGCTGCTGAGACGCGCCGAGCTCAACAAAGTCCAGTACAGATAGGAATATAGCTTCTACGAAGAAATTAAAGCTCTGAAGGCAGGGGAAGAAGTACATAAAAACAGCCGCTTGAGTAAGGTTGCCATAGAGATGAAAAATGACATCCTAGTCATTAAAACTATAATTGGGTTGGCCGTAGACATAGGTGAAAATACAAAATCACCTACAATTTTAGACGGCAACGATAGGGTAACTAAATTGTACATTGAAAGTATCCACAGACAGATGATGCACGCAGGGGTCAAGACGACCATAAATGAGTGCCGCCAGCACTTCTGGATCCTGCGCCTGCGGACGACAGCGCGCACAGTCATCCACCGCTGTCTGCCGTGCCACCTGAGGAAGGCGCCTGCTCCGCAGCCAGCGACAGGCAATCACCGCCTGCGAGGCTGGCGCACAGCTGTAGCGCTGTTCACCTGCCTGACCACCCGGGCAGTCCACCTCGAGCTCGTCTCCGACTTGTCGACGAGCGCCGCAGTCATGGCCCTGCGCCGCATGATCGCGCGCCGAGGCTGCCCCACCGAGATCTGGTCCGACAACGGGACCAACCTGCGTGGCGCCGACAAGGAGCTTCGCGCCGCGCTGGACAGCGCGGCCGCTTGCGAGGCCTCATCGAGAGGCATCACCTGGCGCTTCATACCTCCTGGGGCCCCATTCATGGGCGGGGCCTGGGAACGCATGGTGCGGAGCGTGAAGACCGCGCTCGCAGCCACCCTGTGCGAGCGCCAGCCGTCTGAGGAGGTCCTCCTCACCCTACTCACTGAGGTTAAGTACACCGTAAACAGCCGACCACTGACGCACGTCTCAGTGGACCCCGAGGACCCGGAGGCCCTCACACCGAATCACTTCCTGCAGCTGCGGCCGGGGCGCAACCCTGCGTCCGGCCCATTCACCGACGGCGATAATCCTGCCGAGAGACGAGCCGTCCTCCACTGCAGATGGTTCCAGCGGCGACAGCGGGGCCACTGAACGGCGGGAGAATGTTCCGGACGGCCATAGTATTTAAGCTTAGATAGTATTAGTTAGGTATAGTTATGTAAGATAAATAAATATTTACAACATTTTCTTCTATTTTCTTCTATTATATAAAGCTCGATTACCACTCACTGACTGACTGATTGACATAATTGTTCTCCTTGATGGTGGAGGGGGAGGTATGGTTTTTTTTGCGGATATGTATAGGTCAACACCAGGGGACCTCAGGAAAATTCCGACTTTTTGAGATTTGCACCGGGGGGCCCCCGCCCCCCAGGGGGGCTTCCAAGCAGAGCCATACTGACTGATAATTTTATGGGGGTTGTATAGAGGGGTACAAGTGATTTTTATTGCAAATTTTTTTTTAGCCCCCCCTTGTCCCCCAGACCCCCCCTTTTTCAAGTGCTACCAGAAAACGACGTGATAGAGTGTTTTCAATTGCAGGGTCGTATAGAGGGTATCTTCTTGAATTGGGAGAAAAAAAAATTGCCCCCCCTTTTCACCCCCCTTTTTTTAGCCCCCGCTGATATCTCCCAAACAGAGTGACTTTTTAAAATTTTTTTTTCACAGTCATGTAGAGTAGGGCAAATAATTTTAATTGCAAAAAAAATATTTCCCCCTTTAGCCCCCTAGACCCCTTTTTTTATTAAAAAACCTAAAAAACCCGAAAATTGGCCTATATTTGACCTTTTTTTTGGCGGAGCATTGCGGCGAGCGAAGCGAGCTGCAATGCGACCGCGGGGAACAGCACGGCGAGCGAAGCGAGCCGTGCTGTGACCCCCCACCCCCGGCCCCCCTTGTACCCCCTCCCCCCACCCAAGAATTTGATATGGGTATCGTTTTCGACTAACATGGGGGTGAGGATAACGAATTTGATGACGGTTGGCGTGGGTCGGATTGCGGTGAGCGAAGCGAACCGCAATACGACACACGTCACACAGCAAGGCGAGCGAAGCGAGCCTTGTTCTGTGGCAGCACGAGCGGCGTCGTATTGCGGTGAGCGAAGCGAGCTGCAATGCGACCGCGGGGAACAGCACGGCGAGCGAAGCGAGCCGTGCTGTGACCCCCCACCCCCGGCCCCCCTTGTACCCCCCTCCCCCCACCCAAGAATTTGATATGGGTATCGTTTTCGACTAACATGGGGGTGAGGATAACGAATTTGATGACGGTTGGCGTGGGTCGGATTGCGGTGAGCGAAGCGAACCGCAATACGACACACGTCACACAGCAAGGCGAGCGAAGCGAGCCTTGTTCTGTGGCCGACTGAGCGTGGTCGTATTGCGGTGAGCGAAGCGAACCGCAATGCGACCAAGGGGCACAGCACGGCGAGCGAAGCGAGCCGTGCTGTTATTTTCCAGGACCCCAGTCCCCCCTGCACCCCCTCTCCCATACAAGAATTTGATATGGGTATCGTTTTCGACTAACATTGGGGTGGGGATTACGAATTTGATGACGGCGGGGGTGGGCCGGATTGCGGTGAGCGAAGCGAACCGCAAACTGGCACTCGTCACACTGCAAGGCGAGCGAAGCGAGCCTTGCTGTGTGGCCGACTGAGCGTGGTCGTATTGCGGTGAGCGAAGCGAACCGCAATGCGACCAAGGGGCACAGCACGGCGAGCGAAGCGAGCCGTGCTGTTATTTTCCAGGACCCCAGTCCCCCCTGCACCCCCTCTCCCATACAAGAATTTGATATGGGTATCGTTTTCGACAAACATAAGGTCGGGGATTACGATTTTGCACCCCAGACCCCCCGAATCCCCTCCCCCATCCAAGAATTTGATATGGGTATCGTTTTCGACTAACATAAGGGTGGGGATTACGAATTTGATGGCGGCGGGCATGTAACGGACAAACGCGAGCTGCTTGCAGCTCGCGCACTTATACAACCTAGTTCTATTATATAAAGCTCGATTACCACTCACTGACTGACTGATTGACATAATTGTTCTCCTTGATGGTGGAGGGGGAGGTATGGTTTTTTTTGCGGAAATGTATTTCTCATGCCTGGGGGACCTCAGGAAAATTCCGACTTTTTGAGATTTGCACCGGGGGGCCCCCGCCCCCCAGGGGGGCTTCCAAGCAGAGCCATACTGACTAATAATTTTATGGGGGTTGTATAGAGGGGTACAAGTGATTTTGATTGCAAACATTTTTTTACCCCCCCCTTGCCCCCCAGACCCCCCCTTTTTCAAGTGCTACCAGAAAGCGACGTGATAGAGTGTTTTCAATTGCAGGGTCGTATAGAAGGTATCTTCTTGAATTGGAAGAAAAAAAAAATACCCCCCCTTTTACCCCCCTTTTTTAGCCCCCGTTGGTATCTCCCAAACGGACTGACTTTTCAGATTTTTTTTTTCACAGTCATGTAGAGTAGGGCAAATAATTTAAAATGCAAAAAAAATATTTTCCCCTTTAGGCCCCTAGACCCCCTTTTTTATTAAAAAACCAAAAAAACCCAAAAATTGGCCTATTTTCACCTTTTTTTTCGGGCGGAGCATTGCGGCGAGCGAAGCGAGCTGCAATGCGACCACGGGTGCTGTGACCTTGCACCCCCGGCCCCCCTGAACCCCCTCCCCCATCCAAGAATTTGATATGGGTATCGTTTTCGACTAACATGGGGGTGAGGATAACGAATTTGATGACGGTGGGCGTGGGTTGGATTGCGGTGAGCGAAGCGAACCGCAATCCGACCCACGTCACACAGCAAGGCGAGCGAAGCGAGCCTTGCTGTGTGGCACAGCACGGCGAGCGAAGCGAGCCGTGCTGTGATCCCCCACCCCCGGCCCCCCCTGAACCCCCTCCCCCATCCAAGAATTTGATATGGGTATCGTTTTCTACTAACATGGGGGTGAGGATTACGAATTTGATGACGAAGGGCGTGGGTCGGATTGCGGTGAGCGAAGCGAACCGCAATACGACACACGTCACACAGCAAGGCGAGCGAAGCGAGCCTTGCTGTGTGGCAGCACGAGCGGCGTCGTATTGCGGTGAGCGAAGCGAACCGCAATGCGACCACGGGGCACAGCACGGCGAGCGAAGCGAGCCGTGCCGTCACCCTTCACGCCACCAGCCCCCCCTGAACCCCCTCCCTCATCCAAGAATTTGAAATGGGTATCGTTTTCGACTAACATTGGGGTGGGGATAACGAATTTGATGACGGCAGGGGTGGGCCAGATTGCGGTGAGCGAAGCGAACCGCAAACTGGCACTTGTTGCGGGCGGCGTCGTGTTGCGGTGAGCGAAGCGAACCGCAATGCGACCAAGGGGCACAGCACGGCGAGCGAAGCGAGCCGTGCTGTTATTTTCCAGAACCCCAGTCCCCCCTGCACCCCCTCTCCCATACAAGAATTTGATATGGGTATCGTTTTCGACAAACTTAAGGTCGGGGATTACGATTTTGCACCCCAGACCCCCCGAACCCCCTCCCCCATCCAAGAATTTGAAATGGGTATACTCTTCGACAAACATGGACATAAGGACTACAAATTTAATGGCGGCGGCGGGCATGTAACGGACAAACGCGAGCTGCTTGCAGCTCGCGCACTTATACAACCTAGTTACATTATATATAGCTGGATTACCACTGACTGACTGACTGATTGACATAGTTGTTCGCCTTGATGGTGGATGGGGAGGTATGGTTTTTTTTGCAGATAACGGTGGGGCTGTTCAATTGGACCTAGGGAAAAATCCTATTTTTCCAAATTTCCCCCTCCTTCCCCCCCAAAAGGGGGTCCGCCCGATGGTCGTTTTGTATGGAAATTTTGACTTTTTTCAAAAAATTTTTTTTTTTTTTACGGAAAGTGGTAACTGACGGCTCGCGAAGCGAGCCGTTCAGTTTTCCCCCCTCCAACCTCCCCCCCCATTGCGTGGCGAGCGAAGCGAGCCACGCAGTGGTGGTTTAGCAACGCGGCTCGCGAAGCGAGCCGCGTTTACGGGGTGGGGGGGCACAGCACGGCTCGCGAAGCGAGCCGTGCTGTCATCCCCCACCCCCAACCCCCCCCTGGACCCCCTCCCCCTGCGTGGCGAGCGAAGCGAGCCACGCAGTGGTAGTTCGGCAACGCGGCTCGCGAAGCGAGCCGCGTTTGCGGGGTGGGGGGACACAGCACGGCTCGCGAAGCGAGCCGTGCCGTGACCCCCCACCCCCCAACCCCCCCTGAACCCCCTCCCCCATCCAAGAATTTGATATGGGTATCGTTTTCGACTAACATGGGGGTGAGGATTACGAATTTCATGATGGCGGTTGACACAACGGGTCGCGAAGCGAGCCGCAGTAAAACCTAGTTCTATTATATAAAGCTCGATTACCACTCACTGACTGACTGATTGACATAATTGTTCTCCTTGATGGTGGAGGGGGAGGTATGGTTTTTTTTGCAGAAATGTATTTCTCATGCCTGGGGGACCTCGGGAAAATTCCGACTTTTTGAGATTTGCACCGGGGGGCCCCCGCCCCCCAGGGGGGCTTCCAAGCAGAGCCATACTGACTGATAATTTTATGGGGGTTGTATAGAGGGTTACAAATGATTTTGATTGCAAAAATTTTTTAACCCCCCCTTGCCCCCCAGACCCCCCCCTTTTCAAGTGCTACCAGAAAACGACGTGATAGAGTGTTTTCAATTGCAGGGTCGTATAGAGGGTATCTTCTTGAATTGGCAGAAAAAAAAATTTACCCCCCCTCTCACCCCCCAGTTTTTAGCCCCCGTTGATATCTCCCAAACAGAGTGACCTGTAAGAGGGTTTTTTTCACAGTCGTGTAGAAGAGTACAAATCATTTTTTATGACAATACTTTTTTACCCCCCCTTGCCCCCCGAATCCCCCCATTTTTTAGTACTACCAGATAGAGGAGTGATGGAGGGGTTCTGATTACGGGATCGTATAGAGGGTATCTTTTTGAATTGGAAGAAAAAAAAAATTACCCCCCCTTTCACCCCCCTTTTTTTAGCCCCCGTTGAGATCTCCCAAACGGAGTGACTTTTTAGAAATTTTTTTTCACAGTCATGTAGAGTAGGGCAAATAATTTTAATTGCAAAAAAAATATTTCCCCCTTTAGCCCCCTAGACCCCTTTTTTTATTAAAAAACCTAAAAAACCCGAAAATTGGCCTATTTTTGACCTTTTTTTTGTCGGAGCATTGCGGCGAGCGAAGCGAGCTGCAATGCGACCACGGGGAACAGCACGGCGAGCGAAGCGAGCCGTGCTGTGACCCCCCACCCCCAGCCCCCCTTGTACCCCCTCCCCCACCCAAGAATTTTATATGGGTATCGTTTTCGACTAACATGGGGGTGAGGATAGCGAATTTGATGGCGGTGGGCGTGGGTCGGATTGCGGTGAGCGAAGCGAACCGCAATACGACACACATCACTTAGCAAGGCGAGCGAAGCGAGCCTTGCTCTGTGGCAGCACGAGCGGCGTCGTATTGCGGTGAGCGAAGCGAACCGCAATGCGACTCCAGGGCACAGCACGGCGAGCGAAGCGAGCCGTGCCGTCACGCTTCACTCCCCCAGGCCCCCCTAAATCCCTCCCCCATCCAAGAATTTGATATGGGTGTCGTTTTCGACTAACATGGGGGTGAGGATAACGAATTTGATGACGGTGGGCGTAGGTCGGATTGCGGTGAGCGAAGCGAACCGCAATACGACACACGTCACATAGCAAGGCGAGCGAAGCGAGCCTTGCTCTGTGGCAGCACGAGCGGCGTCGTTTTGCGGTGAGCGAAGCGAACCGCAATGCGACCACGGGGCATAGCACGGCGAGTGAAGCGAGCCGTGCCGTCACCCTTCACGCCCCCAGCCCCTCCTGAACCCCCTCCCCCATCCAAGAATTTGAAATGGGTATCGTTTTCGACTAACATTGGGGTGGGGATTACGAATTTGATGACGGCAGGGGTGGGCCAGATTGCGGTGAGCGAAGCGAACCGCAAACTGGCACTTGTCACACTGCAAGGCGAGCGAAGCGAGCCTTGCTGTGTGGCCGACTGAGCGTGGTCGTATTGCGGTGAGCGAAGCGAACCGCAATGCGACCAAGGGGCACAGCACGGCGAGCGAAGCGAGCCGTGCTGCTACTTTTCAGGACCCCAGTCCCCCCTGCACCCCCTCTCCCATACAAGAATTTGATATGGGTATCGTTTTCGACTAACATAGGGGTGGGGATTACGATTTTGCATCCCAGACCCCCCGAACCCCCTCCCCCATCCAAGAATTTGAAATGGGTATACTCTTGGACAAACATGGACATAAGGACTGCGAATTTGATGGCGGCGGGCATGTAACGGACAAACGCGAGCTGCTTGCAGCTCGCGCACTTATACAACCTAGTTCTATTATATAAAGCTCGATTACCACTCACTGACTGACTGATTGACATAATTGTTCTCCTTGATGGTGGAGGGGGAGGTATGGTTTTTTTTGCGAAAATGTAGAAAAGACCTCCATGGGACCTAGGGAAAATTCCGACTTTTTGAAATTTGCACCCGGGGAGCCTCCCCCTCCCCCCCTTCTTGCCCACGGACCAACTTGGATAAAAAAAATTATGGGGGTTATGTAGAGGGGTACAAGTGATTTTGATTGCAATTTTTTTTTTACCCCCCCTTGCCCCCCAGACCCCCCCCCCTTTTCAAGTGTTACCAGAAAACGACGGGTTAGAGTGTTTTCAATTACAGGGTCGTATACAGGGTGTCTTCCTGAATTAAAAAAAAAAAAATTACCCCCCCTTTTCACCCCCCTTTTTTTAGCCCCCGTTGGTATCTCCCAAACAGAGTGACCTGTATGAGGGTTTTTTTCACAGTCGTGTAAAGGAGTACAAATCATTTTTTAAGACAATATTTTTTTACCCCCCCTTGCCCCCCGAAGCCCCCCATTTTTTAGTACTACCAGATAGAGGAGTGATGGAGGGGTTCTGATTACGGGAACGTATAGAGGGTATCTTTTTGAATTGGAAAAAAAAAAAAATTACCCCCCCTTTCACCCCCCTTTTTTAAGCCCCCGTTGAGATCTCCCAAACGGAGTGACTTTTTAGAAATTTTTTTTCACAGTCATGTAGAGTAGGGCAAATAATTTTAATTGCAAAAAAAATATTTCTCCATTTAGCCCCCTAGACCCCCTTTTTTATAGAAAAACCTAAAAAACCCGAAAATTGGCCTATTTTTGACCTTTTTTTTGGGCGGAGCATTGCGGCGAGCGAAGCGAGCTGCAATGCGACCATGGGGAACAGCACGGCGAGCGAAGCGAGCCGTGCTGTGACCCCCCACCCCCGCCCCCCTTTTAACCCCCTCCCCCACCCAAGAATTTGATATGGGTATCGTTTTTGACTAACATGGGGGTGAGGATAACGAATTTGATGACGGCGGGCGTGGGTCGGATTGCGGTGAGCGAAGCGAACCGCAATACGACACACGTCACACTGCAAGGCGAGCGAAGCGAGCCTTGCTGTGTGGCCGACGGAGCGCGGTCGTATTGCGGTGAGCGAAGCGAACCGCAATGCGATTTCGGGGCACAGCACGGCGAGCGAAGCGAGCCGTGCTGTGACCCCCCACCCCGGCCCCCCTGAAGCCCCTCCTCCATCCAAGAATTTGATATGGGTATAGTTTTTGACTAACATGGGGGTGAGGATAACGAATTTGATGACGGCGGGCGTGGGTCGGATTGCGGTGAGCGAAGCGAACCGCAATACGACACACGTCACACTGCAAGGCGAGCGAAGCGAGCCTTGCTGTGTGGCCGACTGAGCGTGGTCGTATTGCGGTGAGCGAAGCGAACCGCTATGCGACCAAGGGGAACAGCAAGGCGAGCGAAGCGAGCCGTGCTGTGACCCCCCACCCTGGCCCCCCTGAAGCCCCTCCTCCATCCAAGAATTTGATATGGGTATAGTTTTTGACTAACATAGGGGTGAGGATAACGAATTTGATGACGGTGGGTGTGGGTTGGATTGCGGTGAGCGAAGCGAACCGCAATCCGACCCACGTCACACAGCAAGGCGAGCGAAGCGAGCCTTGCTCTGTGGCAGCACGAGCGGCGTCGTATTGCGGCGAGCGAAGCGAACCGCAATGCGACCACGGGGCACAGCACGGCGAGCGAAGCGAGCCGTGCCGTCACCCTTCACGCCCCCAGCCACCCCTGAACCCCCTCCCCATCCAAGAATTTCAAATGGGTATCGTTTTCGACTAATATTGGGATGGGGATTACGAATTTGATGACGGCAGTGGTGGGCCAGATTGCGGTGAGCGAAGCGAACCGCAAACTGGCACTCGTCACACTGCAAGGCGAGCGAAGCGAGCCTTGCTGTGTGGCCGACTGAGCGCGGTCGTATTGCGGTGAGCGAAGCGAACCGCAATGCGACCAAGGGGCACAGCACGGCGAGCGAAGCGAGCCGTGCTGTTACTTTCCAGGACCCCAGTTCCCCTGCACCCCCTCTCCTATACAAGAATTGGATATGGGTATCGTTTTCGACAAACATAAGGTCGTGGACTACGATTTTGCACCCCAGACCCCCCGAACCCCCTCCCCCATCCAAGAATTTGAAATGGGTATACTCTTCGACAAACATGGACATAAGGACTACGAATTTGATGGCGGCGGGCATGTAACGGACAAACGCGAGCTGCTTGCAGCTCGCGCACTTATACAACCTAGCTGTTACTTTCCAGGACCCCAGTCCCCTCTGCACCCCCTCTCCCATACAAGAATTAGAGATGGGTATCGTTTTCGACAAACATAAGGTCGCGGATTACGATTTTGCACCCCAGACCCCCCGAACCCCCTCCCCCATCCAAGAATTTGATATGGGTATCGTTTTCGACAAACATGGACACAAGGACTACGAATTTGATGGCGGCGGGCATGTAACGGACAAACGCGAGCTGCTTGCAGCTCGCGCACTTATACAACCTAGTTACATTATATATAGCTGGATTACCACTGACTGACATACTGATTGACATAGTTGTTCGCATTGATGGTGGATGGGGAGGTATGGTTTTTTTTGCAGATAACGGTGGGGCTGTTCAATTGGACCCAGGGAAAAATCCTATTTTTCCAAATTTCCCCCTCCTTCCCCCCCAAAAGGGGGTCCGCCCGAAGGTCGTTTTGTATGAAAATTTTGACTTTTTTCAAAAATTTTTTTTTTTTTTTACGGAAAGTGGTTACTGACGGCTCGCGAAGCGAGCCGTTCAGTTTTCCCCCCTCCAACCTTCCCCCCCCCTGCGTGGCGAGCGAAGCGAGCCACGCAGTGGTGGTTTAGCAACGCGGCTCGCGAAGCGAGCCGCGTTTCCGGGGTGGGGGGCCACAGCACGGCTCGCGAAGCGAGCCGTGCTGTGACCCCTTACCCCCAACCCCCCCCTGGACCCCCTCCCCCTGCGTGGCGAGCGAAGCGAGCCACGCAGCGGTAGTTCGGCAACGCGGCTCGCGAAGCGAGCCGCGTTTGCGGGGTGGGGGGGCACAGCACGGCTCGCGAAGCGAGCCGTGCTTTGACCCCCCGCCCCTTACCCCCCCTGACCCCCCTCCCCCATCCAAGAATTTGATATGGGTATCGTTTTCGACTAACATGGGGGTGGGGATTACGAATTTTAACTCAACGGGTCGCGAAGCGAGCCGCAGTAAAACCTAGTTCTATTATATAAAGCTCGATTACCACTCACTGACTGACTGATTGACATAATTGTTCTCCTTGATGGTGGAGGGGGAGGTATGGTTTTTTTTGCGGTAATGTATTTCTCATGCCTGGGGGACCTCGGGAAAATTCCGACTTTTTGAGATTTGCACCGGGGGGCCCCCGCCCCCCAGGGGGGCTTCCAAGCAGAGCCATACTGACTAATAATTTTATGGGGGTTGTATAGAGGGGTACAAGTGATTTTGATTGCAAAAATTTGTTTACCCCCCCTTGCCCCCCAGACCCCCCCTTTTTCAAGTGCTACCAGAAAACGACGTGATAGAGTGTTTTCAATTGCAGGGTCGTATAGAGGGTATCTTCTTGAATTGGAAGAAAAAAAAAATTACCCCCCCTTTTACCCCCCCTTTTTTAGCCCCCGTTGGTATCTCCCAAACGGACTGACTTTTCAGATTTTTTTTTTCACAGTCATGTAGAGTAGGGCAAATAATTTAAAATGCAAAAAAAATATTTTCCCCTTTAGGCCCCTAGACCCCCTTTTTTATTAAAAAACCAAAAAAACCCAAAAAATGGCCGATTTTCACCTTTTTTTTCGGGCGGAGCATTGCGGCGAGCGAAGCGAGCTGCAATGCGACCACGGGGAACAGCATGGCGAGCGAAGCGAGCCGTGCTGATACACCCCAACCCCGGCCCCCCGTGAACCCCCCCCCCCATCCAAGAATTTGATATGGGTATCGTTTTCGACTAACATGGGGGTGAGGAAAACGAATTTGATGACGGTGGGCGTGGGTTGGATTGCGGTGAGCGAAGCGAACCGCAATCCGACCCACGTCACACAGCAAGGCGAGCGAAGCGAGCCTTGCTCTGTGGCAACACGAGCGGCGTCGCGTCGTATTGCGGTGAGCGAAGCGAACCGCAATGCGACCACGGGGCTCAGCACGGCGAGCGAAGCGAGCCGTGCCGTCACGCTTCACACCCCCAGCCCCCCCTGAACCCCCTCCCCCATCCAAGAATTTGAAATGGGTATCGTTTTCGACTAACATTGGGGTGGAGATTACGAATTTGATGACGGCAGGGGCGGGCCAGATTGCGGTGAGCGAAGCGAACCGCAAACTGGCACTCGCCACACTGCAAGGCGAGCGAAGCGAGCCTGCAGCACGAGCGACGTCGTATTGCGGTGAGCGAAGCGAACCGCAACGCGACTCCAGGGCACAGCACGGCGAGCGAAGCGAGCCGTGCCGTCTTCCTTCACGCCCCCAGCCCCCCCTGAAACCCCTCCCCCATCCAAGAATTTGAAATGGGTATCGTTTTCGACTAACATTGGGGTGGGGATTACGAATTTGATGTCGGCAGGGGTGGGCCAGATTGCGGTGAGCGAAGCGAACCGCAAACTGGCACTCGTCACACTGCAAGGCGAGCGAAGCGAGCCTTGCTGTGTGGCTGACTGAGCGTGGTCGTATTGCGGTGAGCGAAGCGAACCGCAATGCGACCATGGGGCACAGTGATACTTTCCAGGACCCCAGTCCCCCCCCTGCACCCCCTCTCCCATACAAGAATTTGATATGGGTATCGTTTTCGACTAACATAAGGTCGCGGATTACGATTTTGCACCCCAGACCCCCCGAACCCCCTCCCCCATCCAAGAATTTGAAATGGGTATACTCTTCGACCAACATGGAGCTAAAGATTACGAATTTGATGGCGGCGGGCATGTAACGGACAAACGCGAGCTGCTTGCAGCTCGCGCACTTATACAACCTAGTTCTATTATATAAAGCTCGATT
Source organism: Eupithecia tripunctaria (assembly GCA_955876795.1). NCBI lineage: Eukaryota > Metazoa > Arthropoda > Insecta > Lepidoptera > Geometridae > Eupithecia > Eupithecia tripunctaria. Next base: position 226,657 of record CATPCX010000022.1, read on the forward strand.
ACCACTCACTGACTGACTGATTGACATAATTGTTCTCCTTGATGGTGGAGGGGGAGGTATGGTTTTTTTTGCGGAAATGTATTTCTCATGCCTGGGGGACCTCAGGAAAATTCCGACTTTTTGAGATTTGCACCGGGGGGCCCCCGCCCCCCGGGGGGGCTTCCAAGCAGAGCCATCCTGACTAATAATTTTATGGGGGTTGTATAGAGGGGTACAAGTGATTTTGATTGCAAATTTTTTTTTACCCCCCCTTGCCCCCCAGACCCCCCCCTTTTTCAAGTGCTATGAGAAAGCGACGTGATAGAGTGTTTTTAATTACAGGGTCGTATAGAGGGTGTCTTCTTGAATTGGGAGAAAAAAAAAATTACCCCCCCTCTCACCCCCCATTTTTTAGCCCCCGTTGATATCTTCCAAACGAATTGACTTGCAAAAGTTTTTTTTTCACAGTTGTGTAGACGAGTACAACTCATTTTTCAAGACAATATTTTTGAACCCCCCCTTGCCCCCCGAATCCCCCCATTTTTTTGTACTCCCAGATAAAGGAGAGATGTAGGGGTACTGATGGCGAATTCGTATAGAGGGTGTCTTCTTGAATCGAAATAAAAAAAAAATTACCCCCCCTCTCACCCCCCATTTTTTAGCCCCCGTTGAGATCTCCCAAACGGAGTGACTTTTGAGAATTTTTTTTTCACAGTCATGTAGAGTAGGGCAAATAATTTTAATTGCAAAAAAAATATTTCTCCATTTAGCCCCCTAGACCCCCTTTTTTATAGAAAAACCTAAAAAACCCAAAAATTGGCCTATTTTTGACCTTTTTTTTCGGGCGGAGCATTGCGGCGAGCGAAGCGAGCTGCAATGCGACCACGGGGAACAGCACGGCGAGCGAAGCGAGCCGTGCTGTGACCCCCCCACCCCCGGCCCCCCTGAACCCCCTCCCCCACCCAAGAATTTGATATGGGTATCTTTTTCGACTAACATGGGGGTGAGGATAACGAATTTGATGACGGTGGGCGTGGGCCAGATTGCGGTGAGCGGAGCGAACCGCAAACTGGCACTCGTCACACTGCGTGGTGTGTGGCCGACTGAGCGCGGTCGTATTGCGGTGAGCGAAGCGAACCGCAATGCGACTAAGGGGCACAGCACGGTGAGCGAAGCGAGCCATGCTGATACTTTCCAGGACCCCTGTCCCCCCTGTGCACCCCCTCTCCTATACAAGAATTGGATATGGGTATCGTTTTTGACTAACATAGGGGTGGATATTACGATTTTGCATCCCAGACCCCCCGAACCCCCTCCCCCATCCAAGAATTTGAAATGGTATACTCTTCTGGGCATGGGTCAGATTGCGGTGAGGGGAGCGAACCGCAATGCGACCACGGGGCACGTCACCCTTCACGCCCCCAGCCCCCCTTGAACCCCTCTCCCATCCAAGAATTTGAAATGGGTATCGTTTTCGGCTAACATTGGAAATCATATTTTAAGTCAATATTTTTTAACCCCCCCCATGCCCCCCTGCCGGTAGTACTAACAAAAGGGGGGATTCCCTTTTGTTAGTACTACCAGATAGAGGAGAGATGGAAGAGTTTTGAATGCGTATTCGTATAGAGGGTGCCTTCGTGAATAGGAAGAAAAAAAAATTATACCCCCTCTCACCCCCTATTTTTTAGCCCCCGTTGATATCTCCCATACGGACTGATTTTTCAGAAAAAAAAATTCACGTTTATGTAGAGTAGGGTAAATAATTTTTAATGTAAAAAATATTGCCCACTTTTGCCCCCTAGACCTCTTTATTATTAAAAAAACTAAAAAACCCAAAAATTGGACTATTTTTGACCTTTGTGTTCGGGCGGAGAATTGCGGTGAGCGAAGCGAGCCCACCCACAAACGCCCCCCCCCCCCCCTGAACCCCCTCCCCTATCCAAGAATTTGATATGGGTATCCTTTTCGACTGACAAGGGGGTGAGGATAACGAATCTGATGACGGCGGGCGTGTATTTCTTGTGTCCGAGGGATCTAGGGAAAATTCCGACTTTTCGAGATTTGCCCTCAAGACACACGTCACTTTCTTTCTAATAGGTATATAAATTGACTGACACAATTGTTCTCCTTGATGGTGGAGGGGGGAGGTATGTTTTTTTTTGAAAAAATGTATTTCTTGTGTCCGTCCGAGTGACCTCAGGAACCCCCGCCCCCCCAAAGCAGAGCCATACATTTTCTCACATGTTTTAAATCTAAATTCTAAAGTAGTAAACCTATATCCTACCGTAGGAATTAAATTAAATACTTGGTATGGTTGGCCATACCAGCTATGCTAGCTTAATGCCAATAAGCCACACACAAGTGTGTCTGTGTGTGTGTTAGGTATAAAACTGAAGTGCAGTACTTAGAGCAAAAACCAAGTCTGACAGAAATGGGGCTGGACTGGTGTCCGTCAAGGTAGCGTACACATACGCGATATTACGTTTATTGATATGCCAATTAATAGAGTAAAACAGTGTATGAATTAGTGTAAAAGTGAAATAAATAGCGCCTCTTTGGTTTAAGAAATAATGACCATACTTAGTGTGTACGCCAGCTTGACAGTCAAGCTGGCGTACACATGACCATGCTCGAAAACTACGTATACTATAGCGACAAAATGTATACATATAAATAGAGTAACCATACCGTACGAGGTATGCAAAATATCATATTGATTGCTTTTATAGGAACTGAGATATTGAACAAGACCTTGAAATAAATTCCGACCAAGCGTTATGCCAGCGTACCCATTAAAAATCGAAATAGTTCCTATAGAAAGCGAGCTTTTCTTATTATGAATGATATATGTAAAAATAATGCATGAAATGCCGCTTCTGCCAGTAGTCGTAGTTTATGAAAATTCGTACTGCAACAATATAAAAAGTTGATGTGAAGTGCTAGGAACAAAATGCACTGTGGTACAGTCGCACACATCAAATAATTTATTAGTGAAATTATACTCCAATTTACACCATGCAATGTTGGTAGGTGGTAAGAATAGGTTTGATAATTTATGTGAGCTTTTACGACCTAGGTATTTTTACCTATATTTAGCTAGTTCTAAGGCTAAACATTCATAATATAGAGAGATATAATTTATTTATTCAAAAACACTTAAATTGGTAGATACTATACAGATATGTAGTAAATAACTCAAAACAATTTTACTGAATACCTATGTATTAACAGTAAATACAAGGTTGTAAAGGGTAAATGGGTCTCTGCCTCAGCATGTTGCAGTTAGACGTGTGCGCCGCGCCGACCCGCCGCCGCCGCCGGCAAATTTTCCACGCCGCCGCCGCCGATCAGCCGATCGGCGTGAATTCGGCGTGAAATGTTTTTCTAGACCCTTTGAAAACCCCGTAATTTTATTGATTATTATTATCGACACTGCAGCTACATAACCTTCATGTTGCATTTTATAGCTGACCACAGTAATGAGATGCAGAATTTCACTCTGGCAACGAGGGCTTTTGACGAAAAGAAGACAGGAGAAGCTTTAAGCGTATTCACCCAAGGTGTGATATCTGAATTTAGTCTGTCAGAAAAGAAAATATCATGACGGATAGCAAGCACATATTCAGAGATGTCTCAGTGATCAACAGGTTCAATACCGGATCTGATCACCGACTGCTCCGAAGCTCTCTGAATATGAACGCGCGCCAAAAGCTTGAAAGAAACCGTCTGATGAAGTCCACGCTCCGACTTAACCCAATCCAGATCATGGCGCGCACCGAGAAGTTCCAGCAGCTTCTCGGGAATAGATTCGTTGCCTTGGATTCCACTGATGACGCTGACGAGACCCTACACAATCTTGTCGAAACGTTGAGGAACGAGGGCATCAGGTTCTGCCAAAAGCAGCGTACTGGCAGGAAATCCAAACTCTCGGATGAGACTCTCGGGCTGATGGCAAAAAGACAGGAAACCACCCAAGTGACTTCGTCAGACATGTCAGACCTGAACAAGCTAATTGCTTAGCAGGAGCCTAACCTAACGAAGCTTAAAACGCACGATGGGAGGACCGTATTGTAGAAGCCGGAGATATATTTGGGCATAACGTATACTTTGTGTAAAGATGTACTTATTTAGTTCTAAATATGTATTTTTTCTTGTAACTTGTATTTATTAATAAATGTATAAAAATATTATTATAAATTATTTAAAAATGCTGACATAATGTCAGCATTTTTAAATAATTTATAACACATCCTAAACAAATACTATACGCGCCGAGTTCACGCCGAAATCACGCCGCCGCCGCCGATTTCAGGCCGGCGTCCGCCGCCGATTATTTCAACGTCGGCGCACATGTCTATGCAGTACCTATCAGGCAACATAAGGTTTTGTTGATTTAATTATACCTATTTTAGAGGTAGGTATGTTGTTTTCATCCACCACAAACAAAAGTAAAGAACATTAAACACAGAAACCGGTATGCACATCGTGCGTGAGGGGGACAACGCGATGTTAAACCACGTGAGTGCGAGAGCTGAATGAATGAATTTCGCAAAATATCGCGAATTTTTTTTTACACTTTTACGACCTAGGTATTTTTACCTATATTTATAGGTAAAAATACCTAGATCGTAAAAGTGTGTTTTTGAGTAAATAAATTATATCTCTCTATATTATGAATGTTTAGCCTTAGAACTAGCTAAATATAGGTAAAAATACCTAGGTCGTAAAAGTTCACATAAATTATCAAACCTATTCTTACCACCTACCAACATTGCATGGTGTAAATTGGTGTATAATTTCACTAATAAATTATTTGATGTGTGCGACTGTACCACAGTGCATTTTGTTCCTAGCACTTCACATCAACTTTTTATATTGTTGCAGTACGAATTTTCATAAACTACGACTACTGGCAGAAGCGGCATTTCATGCATTATTTTTACATATATCATTCATAATAAGAAAAGCTCGCTTTCTATAGGAACTATTTCGATTTTTAATGGGTACGCTGGCATAACGCTTGGTCGGAATTTATTTCAAGGTCTTGTTCAATATCTCAGTTCCTATAAAAGCAATCAATATGATATTTTGCATACCTCGTACGGTATGGTTACTCTATTTATATGTATACATTTTGTCGCTATAGTATACGTAGTTTTCGAGCATGGTCATGTGTACGCCAGCTTGACTGTCAAGCTGGCGTACACACTAAGTATGGTCATTATTACTTAAACCAAAGAGGCGCTATTTATTTCACTTTTACACTAATTCATACACTGTTTTACTCTATTAATTGGCATATCAATAAATGTAATATCGCGTATGTGTACGCTACCTTGACGGACACCTGGACTGGACACATGCCATGAAATAAAAAGCAAATATTATAAGGAACAAGCAAATCACAACATGGTACCCAAGGGGCATCCAAAGACAAGATGGGATGATGACATAAAACATACACTAGGGCTTTATTGAACAAGAGTCGCAGAGGAAAGGCCTCAATAGAGGCTGTTGGAAGAGGCCTACGCCAAAAGGCTTACCAAACTAAGAAACATTGTAGACACTACACAGAATTGAGAGAAATTAAACACAAATCAGTTAAGTTTAATAATTAGTAACCGTTTTGGAAATAATAGACTTTATTACTATTATCATGGTCAAGCTTAGGGTTATATTATATCATCAAATCTGAGCAGATATCTGCTTGGAGTTGTATTTATTAGGTAGGTAGTTATTATTTAAGCCTCTCAGTTGTGTTTAAGAAAGAGAGAGAAAGTTAAAGAAAGAAAAAAAAAGTTCAAGAAAATAAAGTTTAGATTATGTACCTTCCTACCTACAGAGATAACTTTTTTGCAGATAATAAAAATATAGAATAATGTTTGTAAATTTTATTATTCAGTCCTGTCATAACAATAATGGGGCAGTCCATTCAATAAAAATATGCTACTTAACTTACACTCTTAATCTACCCTGTACTGTAATAATACTAAAGATGTAAATATCTTTTATTTTAATATCATGCCTTCGTATTCTTTTTCTTTTGTATATAAATATGAGCTGTAAGTATTTGATGTTATGTTCTCTTGCAAGACTTCTTGAATTTCTGTTGGCTATTTTTGGCCATTTGGTTGAAATAAGATTTCACTTCAGCATGCATCATATTTTCTGGCCAAGCGTTGTGAAATACTTTAGTGGAATAGGGCTTCCATGGTACTGTCAGCACCATTATGAATCTTTGTTCGCCAATCAAACATTATTTTCATGTCATTGCAATCTGAAATAATCAAATAGGTAGGTATTAACTAAATAGGAATAGAACTGGAATCAAGTGTGTTTTCTGCCTACACACTGCTTGATAGAGTTTCCTATAAGCTGCAACTAGCTTCTATTCACAAGATGGAGGTAGTTGGAACATGACAAATGCTTGGAGTCGAGATAAACAGATATAATTGGACAATATTTATTGAAGATAGGATCTCAAATCAGCAAGTAGGTAGGTACTCTCCATTATGTTTAAAAATCGTCAACAAGAAAGTTAATTTGAGGTTAAGTACTGCGGGTTTGTTTATCATTTGTGCAAGATTTAAAAGTACCTACCTGTAATAATTAGCGATGATCACGAAATAAAATCTAACTTAAGCCGTTTATTTTGTTAAATTAGGAGAAAATTAGGTTTATTTATTATATCACGTAAACAAACAAATAACAGAAATAAACTTCAACTTCTTATTTCAATCAAATGTCTATGAATAGAAGAAATTTTCTTACGCTTCAGACGATCATTCAACATGACATGCGTGTGTTACGTAAATTAATCATGATGCTGCACGAATAGTATGAACAGTAAAGATTAAATATCTATTATTATAATATCATGCCTTCATTATTCTTTTTCGGTTGTAGTATACTTTACGAGACGCAGTCAATTACAAGGCGAAAAAGACTTAGAAATTTTTTGACAAAAAAATTTATGTATAATAATTAACATATATTTTTTTTGTGGAATCCTGGAGGGGGTCCCTAGGGATGCAACTTTTTTTCTTGACATTGACCTCCAAGTTGAATAACCTTGGTGCTAGAGGTCAAAATGTGTTGTTTAATTACAAGGCAAAAAAGACTGAATTTTTGACGAAAATTTTAATATATTTTTTTTGCGGAGTCGTGGAGGGGGTGCATCTTGTCTTCGTGAACAATGTCACCTCCTCTACACGGAAGGTGTAAGGAACCGGAACCGACATTTAACGTAATACTCCTCTAGGCGGCGCACCCCCGCGAAGCGGGGGGGGGTCCCTCAACATTAACTTACTCCTAGCGAAGCCCGCCACCCCCCGCGAAGCGGGGGGAGGGCGGGTTCGTGGCGACTCAGTGACTGAAAGGGGTGTGTATATGTATAATTGCACCCAGAGCCCTATGCCCTATGCATGGGGGGACATGTCTAGCTTAAAGTTACATAGGCAAGTGAAACTGCGATAGCGTAAGGTGCTTGAAGTGCCCCAAGGAATTGCAATTGGAATTGCCAGCCATGAACGAACAATCAATAAATATCATGCTGTCATCAAGATAGCTTATTAATATAAATAAATAAATAATGTTGGACACAATTCACTAGAGGGTACCTACTAGATAACTATACTAGATAACTGATTATAGATAATACTATAAACTGCATAGATAGATATATTTTTTTGTTATAAATAGAAAACATCCAGAACGGCCTGAACAAATATCTGCAGATCGTACACACATTTGTCCCGACGCAGAAATCGAACCCGCAACCTCCTGCGTCGCAAGCGGACCTTCGCCCACCGCGCCACAGAGGTAAATAATAATGAACTACAATATAGATGCAACCAGTCTGTTTCAAGCTTTAAAGAACTTTTCATTGTCTATGCCTTTGTAATTGTCTATATTCAAATGCTGTGATGTGATTGGTTCATTAATAGATGGCGCGCATAGAGTTTGTAGCGATATTCTCTTTGGCGCGCCTAGCCGGCTGTAGAAATTTAGTCAAACCAATAATACAATTTTGAGATAAGATTTATAATGTGCCCGAAAATCAAGATAGTTATGATCGATTGAAAATAAAACAAGTTATTTAGAATAAAGAATGATTAAATAATACACGAAAAAGGTTGGCGGTTGTGAAACGACTCTAAAACAAGCCTAAAACAGAAACGGAAATCAGTTAAATAGACGCGACCGCCTAACCGAAATAGTGATAGGGTAGTGATACCAAACAAAACAATGTATCGATTATGAAAACAAAGATTGCTATCAGAAAATACCTTAAAAAATTCAATAAACTCGATTAAAAATATTTCATTGAAAAGAAACAGAAACCGAAATGTTTCGTACATGATACTTGCCTCTACATAAGTACAGCTCTCATTAAAATCAGTCTAGCGGTTTCGAAAATTACATTACAAACAATATATTATTCAATCAATAGGTACAGTCGATGATCACCTATATTGGTACACTGCTGGACATAGGCCTCCTCTAATGAGCACCATAGCGCCTTTGTTTTCAGCTTGATGCATCCAGCATCAGCCTGCAGTCTTTCACAGATCGTCATCCCATCTGGCCGGAGAGTGCCGTACACTACGTTTACCGAGTCGCGGTCTTTACTCATGAATATTCATATAATTCATATAGATAATTGTTAAATAGGAGAACGTTTGCCGTATTGCCATTAATAAGTACCTAAGTATAAGTTTAACAAAGTAACTGTTCTATTTTTTAGGTAAGTTTAAACTTACAATTATCTTTATAGAACTACAGTTTATTCTTCTGTTAAAAGTTAAAATACTTACCTATACATATAATTTAATATCCATGAGTTCTAAAAACATATTAGAAATATAAATTTATTTCCAATCATTTGTTTCGCAGTAGGTATCTAACTGGTCAACTATAAGATGTGGAGTAGACAGCCGTTTGTCCGCTGCACTTCTGCAATCGTTTATTTAAAAATATTGAAGCCCGAGTAGAACCTTTCACAAAGAGCGTAAGTATCTACTTAAACTACGATACAAATAACAAAAACTCACTTGCTTGGCGTCGAGTTTCAGATATTATAATTGTAAGCAATTTTTATTGAAGGGAGGATCTAACATCGACAAGTAATGTAAATTAGGTATAAAAGGACGCGCCAACAAAGTGAATTTTAGGTTAAGTATGGGCGATTTGTAAACGTTTATGCCTCATTCAAATTGGACACGGTATAGGTATGTTAATATTTTCTAATCAAATGAAGAAAAAGGTTATCTTTATCTAATTTCGTACGAACCTACCAACCCATATAAATAATGTTTTCTACCTACCTAATTTTAAAGTAGTAAATTGGAAAATCGGCACTTTTAAAAAATAATCTACATGAAAAATTATCGATTCTAATTTGTGATCAATCGATCAAGCGTTTTGAGATGTCCCATCACTACATTCCATCATTCTTTTCGAACTTTTCGCAAAGGTAAGTTCTCATTGTAATTATTTTTCGTGATATTTTCTTTTTTAGTTGTTATTGCTTGTTTATCGTTTATTACGTGTTATTGAACTTATTTTTCTCTTAAATTAGATGAAACGTACTTCCGAAAGTGAGCAAATAGCAGTGAAGCGAGCCATGGTTGGAACTCCTCCAGGCAAAGATATCGCTGCCGTATCGTGCATTTTCTCTGGTAAGTTGATTTCAATGTCTAACCTTACTGAAAATCAGATAAAAATTGCAAAGCGTCCCTATTTTTGCCTAAAAACTAAGCAACGGAAAAATTGAATGAAATGGCGTCATCATCTAAACTGTTCCACTTTCAAATCATGGCGCTAATAAATTTAGATTTTGTTATTAATACCTATTTCCATTAACGTTGTCACTTACTTACATAAGTATCTTTTTATTATAAAAAACGTGACTAACTTTTGCATCGTGTATTTTTGCAAATCAAAGTTCCATTCCCGCTTTGTAAAATTGATGCGTCCCGTAAAGTAGGTTGTACACATCGACCGAAAATAGAGTTTGGTGGCCAAAAAGCGCAACTTCGTATCTCTTCCTAAGCTTTACAAAATGAAACTATTACAGAGGCATTAATAAATACCTTATTATAATAGATACCACAAACTGAACATAGGATTTTTAAAACTTGCTGCGTTTAACGTAATAATAAGATAAAATAGTTGGGGGCGCCACTTTCACTGGTGTATGGGCCTTAAAGACTCATACGTACCCTACCCATATCTACACTGACGGCAAGTTGCCGATTCAACTGCAGGCGTCAGCCGTAGGAAGGTACCTTACCTACTTATATAAGAGCACTTAGTTCGACAGGGCATAGGCCATTTGTTATATTAACGATGCCGATGGGTGAACGTACCATATCTATAGATTTTTAAATAATATGGGTCTGGCTGGGGGAACCTATACTACCTATATGGCCACCGCCGCCGCCGCCGCCACGCGGCCCTGTGTTGTCGTCGTCGCCGTCGCGTCGGCCCGCTGGCGGCGGGGCGGCGGGGGCGCGGGCCGCCCGACCAGTGGCGCGCGCTGCACTAACACCATGAACTAGGTAAGGTACCTACTGTACATTATTATTATTATCAACACCGGCGGCGGCGAGGACCTTCTCGCTCGATAAAGGAAGATCGAAGTTACGTTTACGTTGTCGTGCAAAACCAACTCATAACATAAGTCGCCTGCATAAGATTAGCGTTTGCACGAAAACGAATCTCGTTTCCGAGTGGGTGGTTTCTGCCCCTGGTGCCATAGACGCCGTGCAAGCAATGCATGCAACACCCACACGCCCGTCAAGCGCCGCCGCCGCCGCGCCGCCACCGTGTGAATTACACAGTTTCATTATATGTATATGCGTATAAATAAGCTTTAATATATGTAAAGTACTTAATTTCTATATTAAGTAGGTACATACTTCTTTAATTATAATACAAGGCATTTATAAAAAACAAAAAACATTCAAGCTTTCACATTTATAATAATAGTAAGAAGTAAGATTTACGAGTATAGGTATATAGGTACCGAGTTTTGAATGAATCAAACTAAGGATAAATGAAGGTATCTATAATATTTTTTTCTTAAACTTTACCTACCCTTTTTAAACTCTTAGAAGAGGTAAATGCTAATTAGATTATTCAGTGTTAAAACCTAAACTAAGACGACCCTGTGGCGCAGCGGGCGAAGGTCCGCCTGCCACGCAGGAGGTGGCGGGTTCGATTCGCGCCTCAGGACAAATATTTATACGATCTGCAGACATTTGTTCAGGGTGTATTCTGGATGTTTTATATGTGTAATAAAAAGTAACAATGCAGCGTATTGTATTGTAATAAATATAACAGTTATTTTAACACCCATCAGAATAACACAAGCTTAGCTTAAGGCTACGTATTCTGCCTTTATAATATTATCAAAAAATAATATAATCTACATAACATTATGTACCACACAATTATGTATAGTACACAGATAATGTATTGTTGCCACAACAAATACTAAATAACCGGCCAAGTGCGAGTCGGTCTCGGGTACGAAGGGTTCGAGTCGGACTCGCGCACGAAGGGTTCCGTACCATCTATAAAAATCAAAAAATACAAATCTTTACTCGTAAAAAAAAAACAAAAAGTCAACGTGACGCGGTCACCCATCCAAGTACTGACCGCGCCCGACTGCTTAACCTATGATCGGTTGTGTGGCTGTTCCCTACGTATGTTGCTCCCCTTATTTTATTTAACCGACTTCAAAAAAAGGAGGAGGTTCTCAATTCGTCTGTTTTTTTTTTTTTATGTTTTTTACCTCATAACTTTTGACTGGGTGGTCCGATTTGCATGATTCTTTTTTTATATGAAAGCTGGTGCTTCCCGTGTGGTCCCATTTTAATTTTGTTCAGTTCTGACAATGGGATCTATGAAAATTCATGAAAAAAACTAAAAATTGAAGTCTGTTTATAGTTTTTTAAAACAAAATTAATTATTAATTATTTAACTCTTATTATAGCGGCAATAGAAATACATCATCTATGAATAATGTTACTATCACGGATCATGAGATACAACCTGGTGACAAACGAGTGTCACCAGGCTGTCACAGCAAAATCTTAGTAATAGGTTCCCCTGTATTAGGGTTTCGTACTCAAGAGTAAACCCTTTGGGTACGAAACCCTAAAAACAGAATAAAATAAATATTTTAAGGGGGCTGCCATACAACATTATAGGATTTGTTTGCCGTTTTTATAGATGAAGAATGGTACGGGAAACCTTCCCGCGTGCGAGTCGGTGCGTGAGTCCGACTCGCACTAGGCCAATTTTACTTATCCCAGTTTTACATAATTACATAGTTGTCGGATTACGATGATTACCAGTGATCGGAATTAAGCGAGCTAAAATACCCAGTGTTCGAAAAATATAAGAGACAAGACGCGTTAGCACTAAATATTTTTTCGGCCCAATTGTTTCGGTTTTCGGGATATTAGTAAAGTACATCTAAAATTAACTTTCTAAATTTTCAAATTAAATGGTAATATTTTCTTGAAGTAGTTTCGTCTCACCCATCATTTCCGCCCATAAGGGTACAAACGACACTACAGAAAATGAGGAACATTTTCACAATACATTGCACGTTTTGAAAAATGAATATTATATAAACATTTTAAAGTTAAATTTTATTGCAAAATTCTAATCGGCAATGTAATTTGCATTTCACGCCTGTGAATGTTTATGCCTATGAATAACTAACAAACCAAAAGTAACAAAAAATCTACTTTATAGTTTTCATACCATTTATTCATTTTGTACAATCATTGGAACTAAACATAAACTGAATACCTAATTATAAAAGTAACTAATCTTAACAACCTTGATAATATTCGGTTGATCTGGAAATTAGTCTATTAATCTAAATCGCTAAAGGCTTTTTTTATTGCATTAAAATACAAAGGGTGGGCTTAATGCAGAGGCATTTTCTACCTGATAACCAGGTTTCGTCAGGAATGGAGTTTTCCTTTTCAAGTTGTCAACTTGACACCATCATCAGATGCATTTACGTCCGGAGAATTAAAATAAATTATTAGGTCTTTGACTAAATTTTGTTATGACAGATTCTGGTGGCAATGGCATGTTCGGAAATCTTTTTTATAATAATTTTACTCTTTTTGGGAGCCATTAAAAATATTTATTACATTTGAAATTAACGTATCAACCACCGCATATTCTACCCTTATTTGTTCTGCAACTCTGTTAAGAGCGTGTGCAAAACAAGTAACAATGTCACGGTATCATATTCAGATAAAAAGTTTTTTAAAATTCTGTCAAAGATGTGTACTTCTCTCACTCCTGTAGCTACGGTTACAGGAGTGAGTGAAGTACGCACAATGACTCTTTGAATGCGAAACACGCCCTCAACAGAGTAATACAGTTATACAACAAAGTTATAAAAATAAAAAAACATTTTGCAGTCGGTTATAAAAATGATTTGAATTATAGAAACTTTCGTAGTTTGACGAATTCCAACACAAACAAGGTTCGTAGTTAACCCGCTCACATTCATAATAAATGATTTGAATTAGTTCACAATATCATTAACATTCGTTTTAATTAAATTTACATACTTACTTTCTTACAGCAACAATTTTTCTAATTTACGGCCCAATTGTCGAAAATTGGCTGAATAAAATTGTTGTAGTGAGGTAGTCTCTGATTTGCCTCTGTTCTATGAACTTTAGTTATTTTAGCTCGCCTAATTCCGATCATCGATGATTGACTTATAATGGTATATAATCATTTCAAAGTTCAATGTGGTAGACTTATTTTCTATTTCTTTTCTTTTGTTGAGTCTTGAATTTTCACATCGAATTTGACTAAAATAAAGGTGCTCTTGTCTAATATCTAATCATATTTTTTCACATGATAGGGACCGCCCATCAAGGGGATGCACGATACAAAGGTAATAACTCACAGTGTATGGCCATGGCCACATGTGCCGCGGTCTATTCAGTCGCGAAACATAGAATATTCGAAAGTAGAGTCGATATAGATACCATTCTCCAGAGTGGCGACGCGCTTTACATGTCACGAAAGTTTAGATTACCGCTCGGTACAACCTATCTTAGAACCGACGACTTGCCCACAGATATTCGGGTCGGGAATTTTTCGGCTCAAATATCAAATATAGACCACTGCTGGATCGCGAATGGGCTGTTTCCCAACCCAGCGTTAAATCTGTCTGAATCCGTAGCTGAATCAGAGTTAGTTAAACATTTAGCAACGAACGTATTCAATTCCGCGCACAACGACGACAGGGACAGTTATTTGTTCACCGGGCAACTCTATACGGTTGCGTTTTGGCGGTATAATAATGCTCTTTACCTTTTCAATAGCCATAAAGTAGGCACAAATAACGAATTTTCGGAAAACGGAGTAGCTCGTTTGTTTCGATGCAATTCATTGCATCAACTGGCCAAGTCACTTTTTGCGCGTAGAATACCAGGCAACGAATATGCGATGGTTATGGTTATGGTTATGGTGTGTGTACTCTTATTTCCGCACTGAGACTCGGGATGGTCCATTGTGCGTGATTGTTAGCTAGTCTAACCAGCCTAACTCCGTCCAGAAGCGCAGAATCTTCCTGGGGTTTTCACAGGCTTGGCGGAGTGACCTCGGTTGATCGAGGATTTCGTGTCGGTGTGCTGTTACCCCCTCGCATTCCAGGACTACATGGGCAGCTGTTTCTTCTTCATTGAGACACCCCCTGCAGAGAGGGCTATCTGTTGCTCCGATGGTGAAGAGGTGTTTATTTAGTGGGCAGTGTCCTGTGAGTGTTCCCACCAGGACGCGTAGGTCTCTTCTGGTAAGGTTCAGTAGGCGTTTAGTGAGCCTTGGTGATGCAGCCGGGAGCGCTGCTCTTGCCTGGCGGCATTCTTGTAAGTGTGTCCAGCGCTCGGCATGCATTCCTCTGGTTTTTTGCCTTATCCATGTTCGGAATTGTGAGAACGGTAGGGGAAGGAGCGGAGGTGGGCCTGTTCTAGGCGTGTCCGAACCTTTCCGTGCCAATTCGTCGGCAGCGTCGTTACCAAGTGATCCGCTGTGTCCCTTGATCCATTGGATGGTTATACGGTTTTTGGTAGATATCCTCTCGAGTGTCAGGTGACATTCGTGTACTAGTTTGGAGTTGCAGCTGTTTCCTGCCAATGCTCTAAGTGTGGCAGCACTGTCAGATAGGATGCGCACGCATTGGTTGTCCAGATTTCTTCTTTGCACAGCTGTAGCTGAATATGCGATAAATCGAGTTCACGTTATTCACGTTAGCGACGATCTTAACGATAACGATCTTACGCAGTGCTCGCCGTCTTACGCCAACGTTCTTCGTAGGTCACGGTCGTCTACTCCTACATTGCCCTCATCGGTTGAGTTAATAACTCAAACGCCACCGCCGCCGGTGTCATTCCCAACTCGCGTTAGTAACACCATACGTTCGTTATCTTCTTCAGTTGAATCGGCAACTGACTATTCACTGGCAACGTTATCGCCATCAATTCTTTCGGAATATTTGTCACTAACCCGCGACCCAATTTCAATTCATAACCGCGATTCTCTATCTTCGTCGCCGGCGACGTCTCAGTCTATTCTTCGGTTAAATTCACCCGTCGTTGTGCCATTTAACGATTCCGAATCGTCGCGATCTCCGTCAATACTACGCGCCTCGCAATTTAGCATGCTTAGCTTAGAGACTAGGTCAGTCGCAATCACGACCAAATCCGTAGTGAGAACCGTAAAATCAAATAATAAAATTGCTTCAAATAAAAAAAATGTGGTTGCGACCAATGATAAACCAGCAGTGGTTCTACAAAACATGTTTTCGGAATTATCCGTCGAAAATATTGAAGTCCCAGAGACTTTACCGAAAAAAGCTGGTCGACCCAAAAAAGTTAAACGCGGTCGAAAAAGTACGAAAGTAAATGCACATTTAGACGCGGTAAAAAAATATAATGTCAAAAAACCAATAATACATAGAGATGCCGTCAAAAAATATAATTCAAATAAACCGATTGTACATCGGGAAGCTGTGCAACGTTATGAGACGCTTTATCCCGAAGTACACCGGGAAGCCGTACAGCGGTACAACAAACAAAAACCCGAAGTAAACCGCGAAGCTGTCCACCGTTATACTGAGTTACACCCCGAAGTCAACCAAATCGCTTCGGCTACTTACAACGAACGCAGTCGCAATGTTGACGCGTCGTTACGCGGTTCTAAAATCTTATTCGGTGCGATGAGGGACGCTGATCTCGACGCGGTTAGGTCATATTCGCTAAAAAACCCGTCTCTGTTGTCGCCAGAGACATATAAATGTCCTAAATGTCAGGCGCGTCTCTTTGATGAAGAAAAATCGCGAAAACAATGGTGTTGCGGGGTCGGTGCAAACAACGTTCAAACATTTGATCCGCTCTCCGAGGATTTTTATCATCATCCGTCGTTTCTGTCTAGACCTAGGGCGTATAACAACCTATTCGCGTTTAGTGCTTTAGGTACTACTTCCGGTTTTGTGCACCCGCCTGCAGGTCTATCGTTTATAAAAATTCAAGGCCGGGTTTATCATAGAGTATTTGATTTAGCTTACACAGATAGCGTTAATAACTTAGGCTTGTATATTCACGATGCAAGCGAACGCGAAACCTTAGCGGAAGGTCGACGCCTTGATAGGCAGGTAGTTCAATGCATAAATGCTTATTTAGAAAATGTAAATCCGTACATAGAATGTTTCAAAATGTTAAGCCGAGAGGTATCAGATGAAGCTTTTATTCAATTTCAAAGAACTACGCGCGCGACTCACGGTAACATTCTCGGTGACAAACCTATAGGTAAAGAAATAGCAGCTATTATAAATACCGATAGGCAAGATTATCAACCCAATTGCATAGCTGTGTGGAAAATAGGCGCTAGGAAACCACACACTGTAGACATTATGCATCCGTTGTATGAATCGTTTCAATATCCGTTACTGTATCCCGAAGGCAATGCAGGATGGTATCCAAATAAATTAGATAATAATAAGAATAAATTAACTCAAAATAAATATGTCAGATGTTTACTTTTGTCCGAGCCTCGTTTTTCTGAATTAGGTAGATTATCAGAGGAATGGTTAGTTGATATGTTTAGCCGAATAATAGAAGAGCGTCTACGATTTATAAAGAGCTTACAGACTCACAACTCACGTGTTGAACTTAGAACCGCTCCGCTTCAAGAAGTTGAAATGAGTATCGTAGCCAGGAATGAAGTTCGCTCTGATGAAACAATTCAGGCAGAAGGGGGGGTGGTTGCGGGTCGAATTTACTTGCCTAACTCTTTTACGGGGGGGCCGCGATACATGAAAACTAAATATTGTGATTCGATTGCATTAGTGAATAGGTTGGGAAATCCATCATATTTCTTGACATTCACATGCAATCCTAAATGGCCGGAAATTCAACAGTCAATAACATCACGTCATACAAATCCCCTTATTTGCGCAAGAGCATTCAATTTAAGATTAAATCAATTATTAAGAGATTTAAGATCCGGTCGTTGGTTTGGGAAATGCCTTTATTTAATACATGTAATAGAATATCAAAAACGAGGTTTACCTCATGCTCACATTTGTTTTAGGGTGGAAGGTGGCGGCCCTGTCCAAAATATAGATATAGATAAATTTGTTAGAGCCGATATTCCCAAAGAGTCAGAAGCTGACGGGAAATTGAGGCGGATCGTTTTAAATAACATGATCCACGGTCCGTGTGGTCCTCCGCATCGGACTGATTTGCCTTGCTGGGATAGTGAAAAACGTAAATGTAATAAATTTTTTCCAAAACCTGAAACAGCCACCACTTTTAGTACAGATACAGGATTTATTAACTTGCGTAGAGACAGTTCAAATACAGCTAACATCAAACAATTCAATCGGGAAGTAACTATTAATGACACCTGGGTTGTTCCATATAACGCGGCTCTTCTTCTTAAATACGATGCTCATATTAACTTGGAAGTGTCCACTCAACGAACTGTAGTTAAATATTTGTTTAAATATATCACTAAAGGTCAGGACGAATCGCGCGTAACTATAGTGCCGGAAGCGGATAAAGACAACGAAATCGAGACTTACGTAACTAAGAGATACCTAGGCTCCAGTGAGGCGGCATGGAGGACGTTAGAGTTCGATGTTACCGCGCGCGAACCGGCCGTTAAAATGCTCCCCGTACACCTTGAAAATCAACACTCGGTATTTTTTAAACCAGGCACCGAGGAGGAATCGGCGCGACGTGCCTCCTCGGACCTTTTAACGTATTTCAACCGCCCCGTAGGAGACGAATTTGACGAACTTACGTACTTGGACTTTTACGAACGTTACATCGTCCATCCGCAGCGTCCCTCTACAAAAAATACGGCAATTTTTGAAATGGGAAACGGTAAATTCGTCACGAAACGACAAAGGGGTGAGCTCGTCGCGCGATTATTTTGGGTCGCACCAAACAGAGGTGAACAATTCTTCCTTAGAGTCCTTTTAAAATCACATCCTTGTCGTAGTTTCGCAGATTTAATTAAACTTGGTGGTCCCGATTGTCAAACTTTCCAGGATGCTGCTAAATTTGTTGGTTTGGCCGATGACGAGGTCGAATACGAAAGAGCTATGTTAGAAGCATCTACTTTTTACACGGGACGGCGACTGCGTAGCTTTTTTGTTGTTTTGGCTGTCAACGGCGTCGCAGTAGCTTCTCTCTGGGACAAATTCAAAAATCAATTGAGCGAAGATATTTCGTACAGATTAGGTAACAACGCCGATGAGGAAAGAGTACACACTTTGTGTCTCATTCAAATTAGTAGAATGCTTCGGAAGCACGGATCGTCGCTTACACAACACGGTTTGCCAGAAGTCGTCGACCGTACTACCGAATTAGGTAGGGAACGCGTCGAATATAATCGCGATTTGTTGGTAAATGAAGTCGACGAACATTTACCTACCTTGTCCGCGGATCAACGCGCGATTTTCGATTACGTTTCGCAACTATGCAGTGACCCTAACTTCCGCGCCGCAAACGATACCGCGATTTTCGTTGATGGTCCTGCTGGTACCGGTAAAACGTATCTTTTAAATACGGTGACGTCTCACGTACGCGGCAATTTGCAAGGGGTTGTTTTGTGTACGGCCAGTTCTGCGATTGCCGCTCAGAACTACACAGGGGGGTCCACGGCGCATAGCATGTTTAAATTCCCGTTAGAATTAGTAGACGACCTCAGCTACTGGTCTATTACCAACGGTAGCCAAAGGGCTGATTTGATAGCACACGCGGACGTTATTATTTATGATGAAGCTCCGATGGCTCATAAATATTTAATTCACATATTAGACAGATCCTTGCGGG
Source organism: Eupithecia tripunctaria (assembly GCA_955876795.1). Lineage (NCBI taxonomy): Eukaryota > Metazoa > Arthropoda > Insecta > Lepidoptera > Geometridae > Eupithecia > Eupithecia tripunctaria. The sequence goes on from CATPCX010000022.1 coordinate 246,030, forward strand.
ATCTTATGAAAAACAATAGCATATTCGGCGGTAAAGTAATTATTTTTGCAGGAGACTTTAGGCAAATCCCTCCCGTAGTTCCGTACGCTAAAACAAATTCTGATATTTTAAATGCATCCGTCAAAACGTCTCCTCTTTGGCAGAAAATTAAATCTTTTTCATTAGTAACTTCACACAGATGTCACGATAGGGATTATAGCGAATTCATATTAAATATTGGCTCTAACCTCCTACCAACAGTAAATATTGTAGAAGCTAATCTTAAAAATGTAATTGATATCAGTGATATAGATACAGTAGACGATCTTGATGAATTAGTAGATTTTGTTTTTCCATCATTAGAAGAGCCCAGCGAGTGTATTAATCGAGCGATATTATGCACTCGCAACGAGGCCGTAAAAGATATAAATAATTTGATTTTAGATAAATTAGAGGGGGAGGTAGAGCATTTTTACTCAATAGATAAAATAGATAACGATGGTGCAGATCACCTTTATTTTGGTTATGATACTTTAAATAATTTAAATCCGAAGGGTATTCCAGAGCACGACCTTAAATTAAAGATAGGATGCATTTGCATGATAATTCGGAATATCAGTTTTAATGACGGTCTTGTAAATGGTACAAAAGTAATAGTAACAGGAACATCGCGTTTTTTGATTAGAGTTAGAAAATTTAATGATCCCGATGACCATTTAATTCCGCGAATATTATTTAAAGCTCCAATTAGTACAAACAGTCCTTTTGAAATGTTGCGCCGTCAGTTTCCTCTACAGTTATGTTACGCGATGACAATCCATAAAAGTCAGGGTCAAACGATAGCTCGCGTCGGTTTAGACTTAAGATCGGACATGTTTAGCCACGGACAGCTATACGTCGCTTTAGGTAGAGTCACGGCAAAACAAAATATTAAAATTTTAATGCACCCGGAAAGAATCATAAATGGCAAACCGTACGCGAAAAATATAGTAATTTCAGAGCTTATCTCATAAAACATAATATTTTTATAGGCAGTAATAATAATAATAATAACTTAGAGTAGCCTGGAAATGTTTAGAATGGTTCACCTCTGTACATCTGTGGGCAATCACTGTAAATAAGTAAAATCATTTTAAATCATGTAAAGTGGCTATATACTGTGATTTATTTATTATTGTTATATATAAATAGAGACATCGTAATGTTAATTGTATTTCAATAATAATGAATACTTCTTAATTTGTGTCGATGATGGTTAAATCTATATTTATTACAACTATGATTATAGCGCAATGAATGCTTTTAGTAGATGATTGGTCAAGGATGATACAGTCTTGTTTTAAATGTGATCGGTATTTGATCGGGAACTTTGTTTTCGAGGGTCAACTGTTGGTCTGTAATAACCCACACGTTAGTTGATATCAACTAAGTATCTTAAACATTGTACGCCAACAAGTCTATGTTAATTGTTTGTTGATTTTCCGCATCCCTTGATAGGATATACGCTTTCAAACTTCTGATCTATCGGTGGAATGTCGTCAGCTGACTCCATCACCAGACGTATTGTATGCTCTTTGAAACATTGCGAATGTAAATACCAATGTAGCGACACAGGTTATGACTGGCCGGCTTGGGCAGCGTGGGAGTCTAACGCCGTATCCATGAATGAGGATCTCCGACCCATCGGCGACGGCTCGTAATGCGTCTCGTTGCCGGCGATAGGGGCGATTGCAGCACTTGCCCCAGATCGGCCACTGCCGTCGATACGGAAACGATGTACGCTGACCGCGTCGAAGACGGCAGCCGTCCACCGTAGGCATCGGCCGCTGGATTCGTCTCCGGCGCGCCGTCTATCTGTCATATAGAGCCGTAAGGAGGATATGCCTGGATTCATGGGACTGGTTTGTGTTCAGTGTTTGTGTGAGCTCTTCTCTCCACTCCATCCTTGCCCACCTTCTGGGTGGGTACGGGTGGGTACCCACCACATCTTCTAATGTACCCTACAGCCAACACCCTCCCTCCACAGCCTACATGGGGGAAACGGGGAAAACGGGAGTAAACTCTCAAAGAGTTGTGATATGTCCAAGAGTTCTGTATGGTCTATGGTCTTAAAAAAATATAATTCTTAGTCGAAAAAATCCGTCTACATAAAACGTGTATTTTTTTTTGTTTTTGTTAATTTTTTACTATATCATTTGTTTCGAAAATTGATAATTAAATACCTACATACATAACTCAATACTGAGAATAATACAGAATGATACAGGCTAAAAATATTTTATATAGTTAATCTTCATGTTTTTAAATTGGACATTATAAAATAAATAATATTGTAATTGGTTATGCAGTAAAAACTTACCTAGGTACCTTTTGTCATTTCTACATTGCTTTTCTTTTTTCTTAATTATTAACTCCTTAGAAACGTTTTACTACTCATCAAACCCCAGTTAAGTTTCCATATAAGGTTTATTTACAATCGATGGTATCTCAAATATAATGCACTACAATTATCACAATTTTTTCGAACAAAACACTAACTAAACACATTACACACACACACGTGCGAGCTACCCACGCTAGCCAGCTTCTTAACAGAGACTGGTGTAGCAACGGGTTCTCCACGCCACATACGAGGGTTTCATCCTAATCAGTCTCAGTTAATTGAGACTGGACTTAGGATCGAAACCCCAAACGCAGTCACAGGTTACAATAAATAAATAGAATACGTAAAAAAAAAATAGCTTTTTTGAAATCACATGCATATACCCTATCCTATTACTCACCTAAAATTTATGTTTTGTTTTGTTCGAGATTACAAAGCTTCAAGAAAAATTACTCGAAAAACTTTTATCTGGAGTAAAACCAACACGCGGATATAATTTCTTTTGCAACAATTTAATCCTTCAACTTTATGCAGTTAACACTAGATAGTTTTAATTTATTAATTTTTAAATTCGATAAGTTAATTTTCAAGTAAGTACTGTGTAGTATTACTGTTAAATTTCAATATATTACAAAAAACATATTATAGTTCGTAAATTTTATTAATTACCTACTTGAATTATTATTATTGTAAACAAAATAGTTCCAATAAAACTTCTGGATAGGCGATGTTACGCACTTAGGTTCATTAATTTATGTATAACCAATTTAAAGAGATCGTTTAAAAGATCGTTCAAAACTTTTAATATGTAATCAGGAAGATAATGTCATACGCCAGCAAGACTCAAGATGCCCTGATAGCAACATACATTTTATCAACCAACAAATGATGCAGCAAAAAGCGGTAGACGAAGAAGTGCCAGTAATAATTAAAAGTTATAATAACACAAAAAGCGCCAGGCAAAGCTGATACCTCGAACGAACTTCTAAGGATGAGATTTGTTCTGAATACACATCTGAATGTTGATTCAATGAAAATCAGAATGCTGACATCCTACCAAAATCTCATTTTACACGGATACAGAGGAAAAAGAACCTTGTATACATTTTTATTGAAATTTATGCGAGTTTTGGTAGAGAATTAACCTATGGAACAGGCGGGATGCTTGTGTTTATTGACAACAACTGGCCTTCTGATAAATAAGTACACTGAACATTACTGCCGCAATTGGATCTACACCAGCGAGCTCAGATAACAGAAGACAGCTTATGAATGGATTTATGTAATTTTTTTTTTTAAACTTTTATGTACCTATGATAAATTAATTATTATTTTTGTCTGGAAAAACTCTTCTAAAAACAAAATTTTCTGGAAAATATTTTGTACATTGATAAGTAGTTCATAATGTTTTGCAATGTAAGTATGACAAAAAAAAAGAATTAAAAACATGAAAAAAGGTACATGTTGAAAAATGCTTAAAAAATTACATTTCAAAAGACGCATGAAAAAAAAACACATGCTAAAAAAATTAAACGAAAAAAAAAAACACATGCTAAACGAAAAACCAAACGCAAAAAAATAGTTGAAAAGCATTAACAAAAAAAATGTTGAAAAAAAAAACAACAAAACTGATCTGTAAATTAATTTTATTAACGGTGTTAAATGCAAAAAGTTGATACAGTAATAATAACATAGTTATCATAAACTAAACTACCGTCTTATGTATATGTAGAAATTGAGTTCATCTTTATCATCTAGAATTAAAAGACATCCACAATTAGACATAGACCTATGCCACCGAATAAAATATAAAATAATCTCCAAATAATACGTTATATAGTCATTCATCATGATATGCAAATTATAAAGTTATGTGTGAAGCCAGTTTAGTTTAAAAATTTCTATTTCATTATCTACATACCTTTTTTAAACAAATATTTTCTTCAGATTATGTACTTTTTTGTTTCGGTAAGGTAATACTATATAATCAAGATTATTACTTTAACCGTACCCAAAAATACTTATTTGATGTTTTCAAGTAACCTAACTACTAAACCTTTGGACAATTAAATTATTTTATACATCATAGTATCTCTATTTTGAACTGGTAAGGTAATATTATATATAATCAAGATTATTACTTTAGCCATATCAAAAGATACTTATCTAACATTTTTAAAAGCCAACAAACTTTCGCTCAATTTAAATTCATGTTGTACCTACCTCCCAACTGTTCTATCATTACTAAAATCAATTATTTACTTTTATCGTTCAATGATACACGGCACTAACATTATTAAACACCTATCGATGACTGCTATACTTTTCTACTTTTTTTAATATTTAAAAAACCATTTTATTTATTGTTACTGCATAACCGATGCGTTTACGATGCTCAATTGTCTATTCTACCCAATCCAAATGACAAACCTAACTACTAAACGTTTGGACAATTAAATTATTTTGTACATCATAGTATCTCTATTTTGAACTGGTAAGGTAATATTATATAATCAAGATTATTACTTTAGCCATATCAAAAGATACTTATCTAACATTTTTAAAACCAACAAACTTTCGCTCAATTTAAATTCATGTTGTACCTCCCAACTGTTCTATTATTTACTTTTATCGTTCACTGATACACGGCACTTACATTATTTAACACCTATCGATGACTGCTATACTTTTCTACTTTTTTAATATTTAAAAAACCATTTTTTTTTATTGTTACTGCATAACCGATGCGTTTACGATGCTCAATTGTCTATTCTACCCAATCCAAATGACAAACCTAACGATAACTACCTTTCGTGCACTACGGCACTTTCATTAATAGGATGATTTATATTGTTAAAGATTGCGTAAATTTTGTAATATATGGGGATTTAGGCTGTGGAGAGAGGATCTTGACTGTCGGGTGCATTAGAAGATGTGGTTAGGGTGGGGGTGGGTACGGATGGACTGGAGAGAAGAGCTCACTTTCAAGCAAACACTGAACACAAACCACTCCCTACAAATGAACCCAGGTATGTCCTCCTTACCTCTTTGCTCTATATGACAGACCGACGGCGCGCAGAATCCAGCGGTCGATGCCTACGGTAGACGGATGCCGTCGACGCGGTCAGCGTACATCGTTTCCGCCTCGACGACAGTGGCCGATCAGGGGCAAGTGCTGCAATCGCCCCTATCGCCGACAACGACACGTAATACGAGCCCTCGCCGATGGGTCGGAGATCCTCATTCATGGATACGGCGTTCGACACCCTCGCTGAACCCATAGTCGAGCAGTGATCACCTGTGTCTCTACATTGATATTTACTTTCCCAATGTTTTTCGGCCATACTATGCGTCTCGTGTGACTCGCTGACTGCATTTAAACGATTCATCACAAGTGAAAGAAGGGGTATATTCGGACCAACGGATACGTAACAACAAATTGAATTCACATAGACATAGTTGCCTTATGGTGTTTTAGATAATGAGCTGGTATCGACCTGAGCGCGTGGTTGTTCTTACTGATTTTATGGTTCACTCATTGAAAACATTGTTCCAAGTTCGGTGCCTGATCAGATTCATAACAGGACAATGTACACTTTACCGATAATCGAAAAAACTTTCATTCACTTTATTCATAGCTATAATATGTATATTTTTTCCGAATTCCACACGATTAGGATGCATTGATTATTATAAAGTTTTATAATTGATGTTATTGATATAGAGTAGTGTAGATGCAAGTATATAGAAAATTATATATTTAGTTAGAAAATGCTTTATTAGATAGACACATTAAGTAATTATGTAGTTAGCGTGGACTAGGCCTAATGGGGATACCACAATAAAAAAAGCGCGCCATTGTCGTACCTCGTGAGGTGGTGTGGAAATTGACATTTCATGAAGTATGTAGGTACTCACAACAACGACAACTCATCAACGATCAACTCAAGAACATCCAGAGAGCGCGGGCCGCCAAACACTGCAAGCACCGCTGGGGTACGCAGTCTGTGGCTGCAACGCGACACCGCGCCGCCCGCGCCCCCCGACCGCCGCCTCTACCGACGTAGAATGAAACTCTGATTTAGTGCAACTCTTAAAAGGTACCTAATCTTTGATCATTAGAAACATACTTTTATCAAAATGAACTGGATATTGCGCGATATGACGCCACAAATATGACAACGAATACTACATCAATCCCTACAGTTTTTGAATAGTATATCGAGTCAACATTTCATTAACAAGGAATACGCACAATCCTATAAAATTATTTTTCAAACGAATGCACAAATAAACTTCAATATCAAAACAGCGCGTTCTTTAGATATTTTTATGTATAATTTTAAATCCCACAGGACTTGGAGTAGCAGCAAACAATGACACCAAACAGCTGACGGCATGACATGATGAAAACAAAAAAAACTGATGCGTCGCAGCAGCCGGCAACAGCACGCAGTGCGGCGCGTTGGCGGCGACGACTGCGCAGCGGCGGCATCGACGGCACAAAAATATCCATTATATCATACATCCCGAGATGCAAAACATTGGTAAATATAATCAATACTTTATAAATAAAGTAGCCAGCTGTGGAGTGCCGGCTTAAAATTTAAGGAGCCAAATAAGAGAGGAATGGCATTACCAGAGAAATGGCAGAAGCGAGTTATTGAAAACGACTTGCGACTACCCCTTTATTTGGTTCACTGGAGGAAATCGCTTTAATCGATAAGGCCGCCAGTTCCCTTACTGTTTACTATAAATGAATAACTATGGCAAAAACCCTCTAACTCGTATTAGAGAGAGAGGCATGTTCAACAATTATTGTCGTACCTACCGTTAATTCGTTATAAACATAAAACTAACAATTTCATGGTGCTTTGGTAGGGCGACACAGCGGCGGCGCGGCGCGGTGCGACCCGTAGGCAAAAACGCAGTGCTGCGCCGCCGCCACGCTCTGGTGCAGATCGATTTTTGCGATTATGAAAGTGTTTGTTTACAGACAGAAATGTAAACTACATTGCATGCACAAATAAACTTTAATCTCAAAACTTTGTGTTCTTTAAGAAGTAGCGGCAATCAGCTGACGGAGCGTGGCCAGATGAAAACAACAAACCAATGCGTCGCAAAAAGCAGCGACGCGAGACGCGGTGGCGACGACGACGACTGCGCAGCGACATCGATGGCACTAAAATGACCATATCATATCGGTAAATATAGTCAATTCCTTAATTTTATATGAGGTAATGTTTAGACATTCTAGATACATCCATAGATAACTCCATTCACAGAGTCCTGTTGATCTTTGCCACTTCCTTATTATGGCGCATACCTGAGTCGATATGACAGCGCCACCTATTTTATCAAATTATTACGTTTAACATAGGAAATTTTAAAAATCCATCGTATAGTTTGTGGTATCTATTACTTATAGGATATGTCTTGATACTCACGCCTTTCATGCACGCACTCGTAAAACACCCGTTGAATAGTGAAATATGTAGTAACATACAGTACAGACGGACAGACGCGTACGTGCAGATGGTAGGTGTACGTAGTTTAGTTTAGTACCTACTTAGATATTACGTAATATATACGAGTAGATAAATACATACCACATAAAACTATCAGAGACACTTGAACATACATAATCGATTTGTCTATTAGAGCATTTAACTATGCAAGTAAATAGAAACTTATATATTTAGTTAGGAAATGCTTTATAGAAACAATATATAATTATGTAGTAAGCGATCCCTACAGTTTCCGAATAGTATATCGAATCTACATTTTATTACCAGGGAATACACACAATCCTTTAAAATTATTTATAAAACGAATGCTCAAAATAAACTTCAATATCAAAACCGCGCGTTCTTTAGATATTTATATATAATTTGAAATCCCACAGGACTTGGAGTAGCAGCAAACAATGACGCTAAACAACTGACTGGCATGATGAAAACAAACAAAACTGATGCGTCGCAGCAACAGGCAACAGCACGCAGCGCGGCGCGTTGGCGACGACAACTGCGCAGCGGCATCGACGGCACTAAAATTACCATTATACTAACATCCCCAGATGCAAAACATTGGTAAATATAATCAATTCTTAATAAATAAAGTAGCCAGCTGTGGAGTGCCGGCTTAAAATTTGCGATAAGACAGGGATCTTACCAGAGAAAGATAAGAAGCGAGTTTTTGAAAGCGACTTGCGATTACCCCTTTATTTGATTCACTGGAAGAAATCGCTTTAAGCGATAAGGCCGCCAGTTCCATTACTGTTTACTATAAATAAATAACTATGGCAAAAACCCTCTTACTCGTATTAGAGAGAGGTATGTTCAACAATTATCGTACCTGCCGTTAATTAGTTAGAAACATAAAACTAACAGTTTCATGGTGCTTCGGTGCGGCGGCGGCGACACAGCGGCGGCGGGGCGGTGCGACTCGTAGACAAAAATACAGCGCTGCGCCGCCGCCACGCTCTGGTGCAGATCGATTTTCGCGCATTGGCCTTTAAAAGTGTTAGTTTACTGACATAATCTCAAAACTTTGTGTTTTTTAAGGAGTAGCGGCAAACAACTGACGGGGCGTCGCAGTCGCAGCAACGCGAGACGCGGTAGCGAAGACGATGACGGCTGCGCAACGACATCGACGGCCTTATAATGACCATATCATAACATCCCGAGAGTCAAGTATTGGTAAATATATTCAATTCCTTAATTTTATATGAAGTAAGGTAGGTAATGTTTAGATATTCTACATAGATACATACTCCATCACAGAGTCGCTCGTGTTGATCATTGCCACTTCCTTATTAAGGCGCCTATCCGAATCAATATGACAGCGCCACCTATTTTATCATATTATTATTATGTTTAACATAGGAAATTTTAAAAATTCATCGTACTGTTTGTGGTATCTATTTTAGGCTATTTTTTGATCCTCTGTAATAGTTCTATCTTTAAAAGTTTAAAAAGAGATGCGAAAATAGAGTTAGGTGGCCAAAAAGCGTAACTTCGTACCTTTGCCTAAACTTTACAACATGAAACTATTACAAAGGCATTAATAATTATAAATAATAGTACCACAAACTGTACGATAGATTGTTTAAACTTCCTATGTTTAACGTAATAATAAGATAAAATAGGTGGGGTAGCCACTTTCACTTTTGTATGTGCATTAATTACAATTATTATCAAGTCGATTCATTGCCAAGTCTCTAGGCGGACTTTTAAGTTGGTACAGTCCACACTAAGTACATATCGCTTCAAGAAACCAAGCAAACCCAGCTATCAATGCTATCTAAAAGTATCTGCAAAGTTCGGTACTTAAAACAGTTTTCGAAATAATATATGTATTTTAATAAGTGTGAAGAGGACGCGTAATAGGCGCTTTCACGTTGAAAAACTTTGTAATTCAGGACCTATCATCGTGTTCAGAAATACTACTTATCACTTTGATACATGGATAGTAAGATACACCAAATTTTATAGGCATTTAAAAAAATATTTAAAGAAAATATTCTGCAGATGTATTATGTGGATACAATTTGTTGTAAGTTTAAATAAAAATGTTGATTTTTCAGAAAGAATTAAAAAGCTGAATGACAACTTACGTCTGCCTTCCTACATTTGCTGAACAATTGCACCTTCTACTGGGCAGAATATATTATAATTGCAATATATTGTTCAAAGGTCGGTACCTATTTTTAAACTAAGAGAGAACTTAAAAGAGAAAGGGCAGTAGAGTGTATTTCAAAACGACTTTCGATTACTTACTCGCCTTTCCTTTATTTGGTTCCCAGGAAGTAATCGCTTGAAGCGATAAGGCCGCCAGTTCCATTACTGTTATCTATTATGTTTATTTATATTAAAATCTGTAGTTCTAAGGTGATGAATAAAACTTTCCAAACATGATAATATACAAACCCTATTATTAGAGAGAGGCTGTTCAAGAGTCGTCGTACCTACCGTTATTAATTAAATATAAACATTAAATTGTATCTAATTTGCTTTATTCTTTTTCAGATATCTGCAACAAATGGAGAATGCGTCGGATTCGAAAAAATCTTCAGCTGAAAGAAATTGTCACATTTAATTAGGCTATGAAGTATTGTTAAATATTATATTGTGAAATAATTTACTTATTACAAAATAACATCATTATTATTAGCAACTTTGATATTGTACCTTGACTATGTGAAAATTATAACAAGAATGACATTATATTTAGTTATTTTAATAACGTAAATACAAAATTGGTATTTATAGACTGTTGATTGAATACCCTATCCCGTAAGTAGACCATGATGCAAAACTGAGGTAAGAAATGTAAAAACAAACATACTTACCTGAATTTTTATATAAAAATTATAAATCACATATTTGGTTAAGTGGTTAAGTAAAATTAAGTCTGAGATGAATCTAAGGTTTGTCAAGTAGGTAGGCAGCTGATTGGTTTATAAGTCATGTTAATCTGCTATAGAAAAATTTCTAACGCAGAATTGCTAAAAGCCCGCGGTTTCACCCACGTACTCCCCGTGCCCGTGGGAATTCCGGGATGAAATATAGCCTATGTCACTCCCTAAAAAGTAAGCTTTTTAATAAAGAAAGAATTTTTTAAATCGGCCCAGTAGTTTCATTCAATACAAACAATCAAATCTTTCCTCTTTAATAATAGAATAGATTATAATACTCCACTAGCTGCGCCCCGCGGCTTCGCACGCGTTGTTCCTATGGAAACATTAAAAGGTGATATTCATCCCACGGGAACTGATTTATGGGATAAAAAGTAGCCTATGTTTGATTCCAGGATTAGAGTTATCTAGGTATTTACAAAATTTCAGATTGAAAGGTGATTTTTATGAAACAGAATAATGTTGGTATGGATATAGATACCTATGATAGATACCTACATAATATAGATCCGTATGTATGGCTACTTATATAAACAGTTTTATTTCAATGAAAAGTTAAACCCTTTATCTACGCTGCTATGAAAAAATAACTCGATACGGGTATTACTTATTTGCCATAAATAATTTTATTAGTTCAAAGCAGCTCGATAGATGGCATAAAATGATCACTGACAGTATAGATCCGAAATTAAATTAATATAAGTCATTTAATAGTGACTTTTTATGTTGAAACTTGAAACTCAAAAGTTTCTTTATGTTATAGATAGATGAATACATACATATATGTATTTCGTCCAATCCAAGGTCCGCTAGACCTATAGTATAGACATGATATTTCAAGTTTGTTTTTAAATCGCCATCTATCGAGCCTTTAGAGAACAATAACAGACTATAAAACTAATAAACAAATCGAATAGGTACCTACCCACCTACCCTAAAAAATGTAGTTGGTTCAATGTTAGTAATTAGTTTCATTTAAAACTTTAAGATGGCGTTAATTTAAATCTTGTAACACAAATCGAATAGTAGGTACTCGGAAAAAATTTAACTTGGATGCAATGTTACTATATTTAGTTCAATTAAAACTTTAAGATGGCGCTAATAGTTTCCTTTTTTTACTCGCAATTTTTCTTCATTTTTAACCGACTTCAAAAAAAGGAGTAGATTCTCAATTCGACTGTATTTTTATTATTTTTATGTTTGTTACCTCAGAACTTTTGACTGGGTTCTCCTATTTTCATCATTCTTTTTTTATATGAAAACTGGTGATTCCTGTGTGAACCCATTTTAATTTGGTTCAGTTCGGACACTGAAATCCATAAAAATCCATGAAAAAACTATAAAAATTGAAGTCAACAGTTTTGTAAAAAAAATGAATTATGTAGTTACTAAAAATGAGCCTTGCTGTGAACAACCACCAACGCCCCCCCCCCCCCCCCTTGAACCCCCTCCCCCATCCAAGATTTTGATATGGGTATCGTTTTCGACAAACATAAGGCCGCGGATTACGATTTTGCACCCCAGACCCCCCGAACCCCCTCCCCCATCCAAGAATTTGAAATGGGTATACTCTTCGACCAACATGGAGCTAAAGATTACGAATTTGATGGCGGCGGGCATGTAACGGACAAACGCGAGCTGCTTGCAGCTCGCGCACTTATACAACCTAGTTCTATTATATAAAGCTCGATTACCACTCACTGACTGACTGATTGACATAATTGTTCTCCTTGATGGTGGAGGGGGAGGTATGGTTTTTTTTGCGGAAATGTATTTCTCATGCCTGGGGGACCTCAGGAAAATTCCGACTTTTTGAGATTTGCACCGGGGGGCCCCCGCCCCCCGGGGGGGCTTCCAAGCAGAGCCATCCTGACTAATAATTTTATGGGGGTTGTATAGAGGGGTACAAGTGATTTTGATTGCAAATTTTTTTTTACCCCCCCTTGCCCCCCAGACCCCCCCCTTTTTCAAGTGCTATGAGAAAGCGACGTGATAGAGTGTTTTTAATTACAGGGTCGTATAGAGGGTGTCTTCTTGAATTGGGAGAAAAAAAAAATTACCCCCCCTCTCACCCCCCATTTTTTAGCCCCCGTTGATATCTTCCAAACGAATTGACTTGCAAAAGTTTTTTTTTCACAGTTGTGTAGACGAGTACAACTCATTTTGGAAGACAAATTTTTTTACCCCCCCTTGCCCCCCGAATCCCCCCATTTTTTTGTACTCCCAGATAAAGGAGAGATGTAGGGGTACTGATGGCGAGTTCGTATAGAGGGTGTCTTCTTGAATCGAAATAAAAAAAAAATTACCCCCCCTCTCACCCCCCATTTTTTAGCCCCCGTTGAGATCTCCCAAACGGAGTGACTTTTGAGAATTTTTTTTTCACAGTCATGTAGAGTAGGGCAAATAATTTTAATTGCAAAAAAAATATTTCTCCATTTAGCCCCCTAGACCCCCTTTTTTATAGAAAAACCTAAAAAACCCAAAAATTGGCCTATTTTTGACCTTTTTTTTCGGGCGGAGCATTGCGGCGAGCGAAGCGAGCTGCAATGCGACCACGGGGAACAGCACGGCGAGCGAAGCGAGCCGTGCTGTGACCCCCCCACCCCCGGCCCCCCTGAACCCCCTCCCCCACCCAAGAATTTGATATGGGTATCTTTTTCGACTAACATGGGGGTGAGGATAACGAATTTGATGACGGTGGGCGTGGGCCAGATTGCGGTGAGCGGAGCGAACCGCAATACGACACACGTCACATAGCAAGGCGAGCGAAGCGAGCCTTGCTCTGTGGCAGCACGAGCGGCGTCGTATTGCGGTGAGCGAAGCGAACCGCAATGCGACCACGGGGCATAGCACGGCGAGCGAAGCGAGCCGTGCCGTCACCCTTCACGCCCCCAGCCCCCCCTGAACCCCCTCCCCCATCCAAGAATTTGAAATGGGTATCGTTTTCGACTAACATTGGGGTGGGGATTACGAATTTGATGACGGCAGGGGTGGGCCAGATTGCGGTGAGCGAAGCGAACCGCAAACTGGCACACTGCAAGGCGAGCGAAGCGAGCCTTGCTGTGTGGCCGACTGAGCGCGGTCGTATTGCGGTGAGCGAAGCGAACCGCAATGCGACCAAGGGGCACAGCACGGCGAGCAAAGCGAGTCTTGCTGTGACCCCCCACCCCCGGCCCCCCTTGAACCCCCTCCCCCATCCAAGAATTTGATATGGGTATCGTTTTCGACAAACATAAGGTCGGGGATTACGATTTTGCACCCCAGACCCCCCGAACCCCCTCCCCCATCCAAGAATTTGAAATGGGTATACTCTTCGACCAACATGGGGCTCAGGACTACGAATTGGATGACGGTGGGCGTGCGTCGGATTGCGGTGAGCGAAGCGAACCGCAATACGACACACGTCACACAGCAAGGCGAGCGAAGCGAGCCTTGATGTGTGGCAGCACGAGCGGCGTCGTATTGCGGTGAGCGAAGCGAACCGCAATGCGACTCGGCGAGCGAAGCGAGCCGTGCCGTTACCCTTCAAGCCCCCAGCCCCCCCTGAACCCCCTCTCCCATACAAGAATTTGATATGGGTATCGTTGTCGACCAACATGGGGATCAGGATTACGAATTTGATGGCGGCGGGCATGTAACGGACAAACGCGAGCTGCTTGCAGCTCGCGCACTTATACAACCTAGTTCTATTATATAAAGCTCGATTACCACTCACTGACTGACTGATTGACATAATTGTTCTCCTTGATGGTGGAGGGGGAGGTATGGTTTTTTTTGCGGAAATGTATTTCTCATGCCTGGGGGACCTCAGGAAAATTCCGACTTTTTGAGATTTGCACCGGGGGGCCCCCGCCCCCCAGGGGGGCTTCCAAGCAGAGCCATACTGACTAATAATTTTATGGGGATTGTATAGAGGGGTACAAGTGATTTTGATTGCAAAAATTTTTTTACCCCCCCTTGCCCCCTAGACCCCCCCCTTTTTCAAGTGCTACCAGAAAACGACGTGATAGAGTGTTTCTAATTGCAGGGTCGTATAGAGGGTATCTTCTTGAATTGGGAGAAAAAAAAATTTACCCCCCCTCTCACCCCCCTTTTTTAGCCCCCGTTGGTATCTCCCAAACAGAGTGACCTGTAAGAGGGTTTTTTTCACAGTCGTGTAGAGGAATACAAATCATTTTTTTAGACAATATTTTTTTACCCCCCCTTGCCCCCCGAAGCCCCCCATTTTTTAGTACTACCAGATAAAGGAAAGATGTAGGGGTATTGATGGCAAGTTCGTATAGAGGGTGTCTTTTTGAATCGAAATAAAAAAAAAATTACCCCCCCTCTTACCCCCCATTTTTTAGCCCCCGTTGAGATCTCCCAAACGGAGTGACTTTTGAGAATTTTTTTTTCACAGTCATGTAGAGTAGGGCAAATAATTTTAATTGCAAAAAAAATATTTCTCCATTTAGCCCCCTAGACCCCCTTTTTTATAGAAAAACCTAAAAAACCCAAAAATTGGCCTATTTTTGACTTTTTTTTCGGGCGGAGCATTGCGGCGAGCGAAGCGAGCTGCAATGCGACCACGGGGAACAGCACGGCGAGCGAAGCGAGCCGTGCTGTGACCTCCCACCCCCGGCCCCCCTTGAACCCCCTCCCCCACCCAAGAATTTGATATGGGTATCTTTTTTGACTAACATGGGGATGAGGATAACGAATTTGATGACGGTGAGCGTGGGTCGGATTGCGGTGAGCGAAGCGAACCGCAATACGACACACGTCACATAGCAAGGCGAGCGAAGCGAGCCTTGCTCTGTGGCAGCACGAGCGGCGTCGTATTGCGGTGAGCGAAGCGAACCGCAATGCGACCACGGGGCATAGCACGGCGAGCGAAGCGAGCCGTGCCGTCACCCTTCACGCCCCCAGCCCCCCCTGAACCCCCTCCCCCATCCAAGAATTTGAAATGGGTATCGTTTTCGACTAATATTGGGGTGGGGATTACGAATTTGATGACGGCAGGGGTGGGCCAAATTGCGGTGAGCGAAGCGAACCGCAAACTGGCACTCGTCACACTGCAAGGCGAGCGAAGCGAGCCTTGCTGTGTGGGGCAGCACGAGCGACGTCGTATTGCGGTGAGCGAAGCGAACCGCAATGCGACTCCAGGGCACAGCACGGCGAGCGAAGCGAGCCGTGCCGTCTTCCTTCACGCCCCCAGCCCCCCCTGAAACCCCTCCCCCATCCAAGAATTTGAAATGGGTATCGTTTTCGACTAACATTGGGGTGGGGATTACGAATTTGATGTCGGCAAGGGTGGGCCAGATTGCGGTGAGCGAAGCGAACCGCAAACTGGCACTCGTCACACAGCAAGGCGAGCGAAGCGAGCCTTGCTGTGTGGCCGACGGAGCGTGGTCGTATTGCGGTGAGCGAAGCGAACCGCAATGCGACTTTGTCTTGACTTTGACTTTGACTTGTGCTGTGACCCCCCACCCCGGCCCCCCTGAAGCCCCTCCTCCATCCAAGAATTTGATATGGGTATAGTTTTTGACTAACATAGGGGTGGCGATTACGACTTTGCACCCCAGCCCCCCCGACCCCCCTTCCTCATCCAAGAATTTGATATGGGTATCGTTTTCGACTAACATGGGGGTGAGGATTACGAATTTGATGACGGTGGGCGTGCGTCGGATTGCGGTGAGCGAAGCGAACCGCAATACGACACACGTCACACAGCAAGGCGAGCGAAGCGAGCCTTGATGTGTGGCAGCACGAGCGGCGTCGCCGCAATGCGACTCGGCGAGCGAAGCGAGCCGTGCCATTACCCTTCAAGCCCTCAGCCCCCCCTGAACCCCCTCTCCCATACAAGAATTTGATATGGGTATCGTTTTCGACCAACATGGGGCTCAGGATTACGAATTTGATGGCGGCGGGCATGCAACGGACAAACGCGAGCTGCTTGCAGCTCGCGCACTTATACAACCTAGTTCTATTATATAAAGCTCGATTACCACTCACTGACTGACTGATTGACATAATTGTTCTCCTTGATGGTGGAGGGGGAGGTATGGTTTTTTTTGCGGAAATGTATTTCTCATGCCTGGGGGACCTCAGGAAAATTCCGACTTTTTGAGATTTGCACCGGGGGGCCCCCGCCCCCCAGGGGGGCTTCCAAGCAGAGCCATACTGACTAATAATTTTATGGGGGTTGTATAGAGGGGTACAAGTGATTTTGATTGCAAAAATTTGTTTACCCCCCCTTGCCCCCCAGACCCCCCCTTTTTCAAGTGCTACCAGAAAACGACGTGATAGAGTGTTTTCAATTGCAGGGTCGTATAGAGGGTATCTTCTTGAATTGGAAGAAAAAAAAAAATACCCCCCCTTTTACCCCCCCTTTTTTAGCCCCCGTTGGTATCTCCCAAACGGACTGACTTTTCAGATTTTTTTTTTCACAGTCATGTAGAGTAGGGCAAATAATTTAAAATGCAAAAAAAATATTTTCCCCTTTAGGCCCCTAGACCCCCTTTTTTATTAAAAAACCAAAAAAACCCTAAAATTGGCCTATTTTCACCTTTTTTTTCGGGCGGAGCATTGCGGCGAGCGAAGCGAGCTGCAATGCGACCACGGGGAACAGCACGGCGAGCGAAGCGAGCCGTGCTGTGACCCCTTACCCCGGCCCCCCCTGAACCCCCTCCCCATCCAAGAATTTGATATGGGTATCGTTTTCGACTAACATGGGGGTGAGGATAACGAATTTGATGACGGAAGGCGTAGGTCGGATTGCGGTGAGCGAAGCGAACCGCAATACGACACACGTCACACAGCAAGGCGAGCGAAGCGAGCCTTGCTGTGTGGCAGCACGTGCGGCGTCGTATTGCGGTGAGCGAAGCGAACCGCAATGCGACTCCGGGGCACAGCACGGCGAGCGAAGCGAGCCGTGCCGTCACCCTTCACGCCCCGAGCCCCCCCTGAACCCCCTCCACCATCCAAGAAATTAATATGGGTATCGTTTTTCACTAACATAGGGGAAGGATTACGAATTTGATGACGGTGGGCGTGCGTCGGATTGCGGTGAGCGAAGCGAACCGCAATACGACACACGTCACACAGCAAGGCGAGCGAAGCGAGCCTTGCTGTGTGGCAGCACGAGCGGCGTCGTATTGCGGTGAGCGAAGCGAACCGCAATGCGACTCCGGGGCACAGCACGGCGAGCGAAGCGAGCCGTGCTGTTACTTTCCAGAACCCCAGCTCTCTCTGAACCCCCTCACCCATACAAACATTTGATATGGGTATCGTTTTTGACTAACATAGGGGTGGGGATTACGATTTTGTACCCCAGACCCCCCAAACCCCCTTCTTTGTCAAGAATTTGATATGGGTATCGTTTTCGACAAACATAAGGTCGGGGATTACGATTTTGCACCCC